>CAHIKZ030000058.1:2702500-2705000 GCA_903632075.3 Acanthosepion pharaonis
TGGTGGATCAATGTTTAACAGAGATAACAAAAAGATAAAATTTACTAACAATTACAAAAAGACAGGAAAAAGTTTTCAGACATAATCATCTACGTCCATGGCACACAGAAGAACTAAAACTAAATGATGTTCGACAGATCGAGACTTTCATATGAATTTCATGCATGGCAGCAAACCTTTTCGGAAATGACTCAACTGCAAGTTGTCTAGAGCCGCTTTCTAATACCAATGTTTAAAATGGTTTGGGGGACTGAGTAAAGCTATTGGTTATTTTGGAGAAGACCATCAACTTTCGAACTTAGTGTACTTGCGCTACAGAATCGTAAAAAAGAAGTGTATCACTTAACAGAAATTGCACTGTCTGATGTTCCACACTATTTTTAACAAAAGGTTTAAGAGGGAAACCCTCATCAATACTGTGAAGAACGATAACAGTTACTGGATTTGAGAAACTTATTTTTCTGAAATATTTTTTATTCGGAAGATTTAAAACAAAATCATTCGACAGGTTCCTAGACTATAAATACCGAATGTCTCCTCATAAGGAAACGACCAATATTACGATTAACATTAATGTTGTGGAGTAGCTGAACACCACCATAAGCTGGGCAAACACATATCATCGCCGATATTTTATATCTGCTCTGAAATTGTAGCCTAATGTAAACAATAGCAACATATATCATATGAAATAGATTAAATCCAACAAATATTTTAACATAGTTTCAGTTCATACTCTTTTTATGCATACGCTTATTTGAGTAAATGCTCTGTTTTGTTTTTTTGTTTTTTTTTGTTTTTTTTTTTAATTAACAGTATTACTTACATTTACCGGAATGAATGTTCGAGAAAATTTGTAAAAAAATATGCGTCCTCTGACAGGAATCTTCGAAGGTGATTGTTTAAAAGCAGTAATGCGAGTTTTGCTAAACCGGAAGTCCTCTGTGGTTCAACGATCATATCACGTCAGGCTAAATAAAGATTCCGTAAAGGCTACACGTTCGATTGCTGTCGGAGGGCGCATATTTTCTACGAAATTTCTTGAACATTCAGGCAGGTAAATATAATTAATGATTTTTAATTAAAAAGAATATAAAAGAGCATTTTCTCAAAGAAGAGTAAAAAGCGTGTAAACAGAATATATAATCGCCATACGTATTCGAGGATTCCCATCTACTAGCGCGGCTACTAGCAGACTCTCACTCAGACACATTTGTGTTTTTTCAACGCCCACAGAGAGAACCTGTGATTTTCTAATGCTACTATGCAGAGCAGACCTAACTTACAGTTTCTGGGAGAGAGCGTGCTATCTAGAATGATCAACAATCTGAACAACACCAGGACAATCAAACCCTCGGTAACGATGATTTATGACTTCGTGTTAGCACAGCTATAGACGGCCCCAAGAGTTCCGTCTTCCCAATTTCAAACATAAGGCTTGGGTTAACTCGTGGTATCATATTGAAGGACTTTCTAAAGGTGCCGCAACCTGGGATCGTTACCGCTACAGATCGATAATATCAGGAGGTCTCCTTCCTGACAAAACGACCATAGAGAGATTCGAACCCGGGTCTCCTGGTCAGAAAGAGAACGTTCTAACCATTCGTTCTTCCTCTGGTCTATTTTCTACTGTTACGTTATCTTTGTTGTTTTCTTGTCGAGTTTTAATCTTTTTTTTAACTTTCTTATCTATCTATTTCTCTCTCTCTCTCTCTCTCTCTCTCTCTCTCTCTCTCTCTCTCTATCTATCTATCTATCTATCTATCTTATGGTTTGTGTGGTTTTGTTCAACAGCATCTTTTATTTTATTAATTTTTCTCTGGCTTTTCTTCTTTTGAAAGGAAATCCTACATATGCCATTAACAATAAAAACAATTTATGATGAAGTTTTTCATCTATTAATTGTTTTTAATCCCACTTGTCTTCCTGATAATTCTGAACTGCGTCATTCTCTTAAATAATTGATTTTTTTTAAATCCATTCTGATGCATTTTTTTGCTAATGGATTCACAGCGAAACTGAACAACAGCAAGAAAAGTAATCTTATATTTGAGTAATTGTATAAATTCTGCATATACAACCGTAGGTTTACAATAGGACAAAACTATCATTCAGTTTTCATCTCGAACTATCCTTTTCCCTTTCAATCTATCTATCTATCTATCTATCTATCTATCTATCTATCTATATCACTATAATCATATCTATCTATCTCAGTGTAATAATGCCTATCTCTTCATCTGTCTATGCCAGTATATTCATATCTAAGTATAATCATATCTATCTATCTATCTATCTATCTATATCTATCTATCTATCTATCTAACCATAAATCTCAGTATAAAAATACCTATCTCAGTATATCTATCGATATAGTATAATATCTATCTCAGTATAATTATATCTATCGATATTAATGTAATAATATCTATCTATCTATCTATCTATCTATCTATCTATCTATCTAAACATATTATATCTATTTATCTAGCAATCTGTC
>CAHIKZ030000058.1:2707500-2722500 GCA_903632075.3 Acanthosepion pharaonis
GGACACAACTAATAGGAACACAGACACAGACACACACACACAAGTCAACAAATTTGATGAAAAAGACCAGACAAAAATTGTCTGTTTATTTTTTAATATTTTTCTAATTTTTTAATATGACGTTGAGTATAGTGTCGATAATTCTGCTAAGTTCATTTTATGTTATTGATTGGTTCAAGTACTTTGCAGTCATTTTCAAGAGCCGATATGGTGCCTGTGTCTTTTGTCTACACCCTGATATTCTTTGGAATGCTGGATGTTTGAAATAGTCTACAGTGACATCATGCATAACAATAATTAGGAACAAAAAAGAAATATATATAATATATATATATATATATATATATATATATATATATATATATATATATATATATATATATATATATATATATATATATATATATATATATATATATATATATATATATATATATATATATATATAATATCTCTATCTATAAAAGGCAAGATGTGTGTGTGTGTGTGTGTCTGTGCGTGTGTGTGTGTGTGTGTGTGTAACGAATGCACGGCCGAAATTTTCGACGGATTTGCACCAAAATTTACATGCACATGCTACAAGTTAGCGGGAAGCCCAAGACCGACTTTGCATTCTCAACTCCCATCGATAGTGGAAACTATTGATTTTTTCATAGTTCTACGGCAGTTTTCATGTAGTTTGCGGCCGCTTTCTACTGGCCACAGCGAGAGCCTATAGCTGGCTGCCACGAATAGGCAGGAAGATTCTATTGGCCAGCGTGAGAGGCAACAGCTGACTAACACGAATGTTAACTAGCGTGCAAAAAAATTCGATAGCTGCATTCGTCACAAGTGGGAAAAATTTGAATCTGCATGGCACTTTACTCCATTTGGCTCATTCGCTTGCTTAAACTCAACGTTGATTCTGATTCCGTAGAACTGGGTTGCGTGTGAAAAAGTATTTGTCCTACGGACGGGAGGAACCCGAAGGAGGCTCCGTCGAAGGGCGGAGTCTCTTTCGGGGAGGTAAAACCGACCCTGAACCCGTTTATACGGGTTCAATGGGCATATTTTTGGCCGAGGCCATGGGGTCGGAGTGCCCACATTAAAAAGGCCTTGTGCCACATGACACCATCGTGGGGCGGGTGACTCAATATCGTCAGTCGTTCAAGTCTGAACCGACTGTTCGGTTGAACACTCTGCCTTTGGGCGGGGAGGAACCCGAAGGAGGCTACGCCGAAGGGCGGATTATCTTTCGGGGAGGTAAACCGACCCTGAACCCGTTTATACGGGTTCAATGGGCATATTTTTGGCCGAGCCCACGGGCTCGGAGAGCCCACATTAAAAAAGGCCTTGTGCCACATGACGCCCTTGTCATGTGGCACAAGAATAACGTCAGTCATTCAAGTCTGAATCGACTGTTCGGGCGGGGAGGAACCCGAAGGAGGCTACGCCGAAGGGCGGATTCTCTTTCGGGGAGATAAACCAAGATCCCACGTTAAAAAAAAATGCCCTAGTTGGGAGGGGGTGACTGAATATCGTCAGTAGTTCAAGTCGAGTCAAGAGTCGAGTCAAGAGTCGAGTCAAGAGTCGAGTCAGAGGCAGTCCGAAAACAGAGTCGCGTTCAGACAATTACTGCAAGACATTGGAATAATGATACTGGTCGAGACTACATTGTTCTCTCTACTAAACCTGATTGTTCATACTAACACTTCTACTTCTCTGTATATATTCCTGTTTGTAATATATCTGTGTGATTCCATACCTGTAATCGGGTTCTTCTTTATTGGTTCTACCTTGGACTATTACCGTGGTACAAGGAACCGGACTAAAAAACACACACACACACACACACACACACACACACACACACATATATATATATATATATATATATATATATATATATATATATATATATATATATATATATATAAAATATAGTAATATAGACAGATTACTTTACCGGTTTTCACAGTTCTGCTGTTTCATTGAGAGACGTGGTGCTATGCCGTTATGAATTTTGCATCTGATTGTAGTTGGGAAATTCTTTTTAACAATTTAATTTTAATGTAGATGTTTATTTAGGAAAAATGTGACTAAGATATCTTTTTAAAATCCTATATGATTGGATGATTATGATTCCGTAAATAGGCACAGTAATTTCTGCCCTACCCACCAAAAAAAAAATATGATCATAAGATTTGATTGTCATAGTTGGGAGTGCCATAGTTCATTGAACGTGACTAATGACACCAATGTGTATATATATATATATATATATATATATATATATATATATATATATATATATATACTATTTCCCTGCATTGTACTAAAATGTATTTGTCGGGAGATACTAAACAGTAAGCAAAGAGGAACAAAACGATGGAACAGTGTCATGTACAAATAGTGTTTGTGAGCGTATGATTTGAAAGTAATTATTTGTGGACTCTATTCATAATGGCTGCTTCAATGCCAGCATCAGAAAAACCGCTGTTAATCAGAGGGAATTGTTCCTTCGTCAAATGGCATCTAATTTACACAAGAAATACGATATTCGAACTCAAATACACAGGAGCCGTGCCACATTTCCCAGACACCGACTTTTTACGACAAGAAAAGGGGAGAAAAACATCAACGAAGGTGAAATTTGCGCACACAAAAGAATGTCACCTCGTGAGTTAGGTCGTAGCCAATTTTTCTGGCACCTGACGCACATATTACTAAACAATCTATCTATCGATCACTGTCATTTTTCCTTAAACTGACTACTTATCGATCTCTCTATCGACCCCCGACACCTTTGTGAATGTGAAACATCGGAATTTTGTCGCAGGTGCTACTGATCGAGATACTGATGCTGTTATCTTCTGAACTTCATATGATACACAGCGATATGAAATGAAATAATGATTATGAAATAAAATAAACAATTATGATACGCTAGTTTTTGTCGCTGGATTTCCGGGAAAACCAGAATCCGAAATACCGGTTCTGCTAAAGAAACCATCCCTGTATTTATTAACTTCAGTTCTTCTTCTTCTTCTTCTTCTTCTTCTTCTTCTTCTTTTTCTTCTTCTTCTTCTTCTTCTTCTTCTTTGCTCTTCTTCTTCGCCCTTCTTCTTCTTCTTTTTCTTCTTCTTCTTCTACTACTTCTTCTTCGCCCTTCTTCTTCTTCTTCTTCGCCCTTCTTCTTCTTCTTTTTCTTCTCCTTCTTATTCTTCGCCCTCTTCTTCTTCTTCTTCTTCTTTGCCCTTCTTCTTCGCCCTTCTTCTTCTTTTTCTTCTTCTTCTTCTTCTTTGCCCTTCTTCTTCGCCCTTCTTCTTCTTCTTTTTCTTCTTCTTCTTCGCTCTTCTTCTTCTTCTTCTCCTCCTCCTCCTCCCCCTTCTTCTTCTTCTTCTTCTTCTTCGCTCCTCTTCTTCTTATTCGCCCCTCTTCTTCTACATGCATTGGCTCTTCACATCTCCATTATTTTGAGTAATCTTTGTCCTTTTCCTATTCTTCCCATTCTCCTTTTCCCATCTATTTATAAAAGCTCATTATGTAGTTTACTCCCTGCTTGTTTGTTTACCTGAACCCATCTATCATTCAGTATGCTCTGTGATTATCAAATTTTCCGAGTCGTCTTTCCTCAGTATATTTCTATATTTCTGAGATGAGGTATTATGTACACTATTGTCGCCATATTTATTACAACGTTTCGGCTGTTGTACATTGGTTGGAATGTCGGACTGAACACTTTATTTCACCCACTGGGTTAGGCCGTTCTAGTTCCACATGTCAGTTATCTCCTGTTAATACCCCTCTCCAAGTTCTCAACCGCCTTAAAAAGGTATTGAACTCACACTTTTTGGGTCCTGTTACTGGATCTAACCAACGCCTTTATCCCCTGTGTCATGTGTCCTTGAGCACATCTGCGTATGAATTTCTGTGTATTATAAACCTAATGTCTTCAGCAACTATGTTTTATCAGTGCTCATATTGCAATTTTGGCTGTTATCAATGCATGTTTTTGCCAGTGCTCATATTGCAATTTCTGTTGTTATTATTGATTTTCTCTTGCACTCCTTATTACTGGTTCCCATATTGTATTCATTTCTATGCTTGATCGGCTTCGGAGATACACAGATGTCTTCAAGTAATTTCTACTGTCTCTTTCAAATTCTATGTATAAGTGTCATTTTGTTTTCACTTTCTTTATAACTTCCTAGTTCCTCATATATTCCCATTATATTCTCTGCCTCGTTTTGTAGAACCACATTTCTGTGGTCTCAATTCTCTTCGTCAACTGTGAGAAAATGGGACAATATTCCTTGTTATATAAGAGCACACTTTACTTTTTGTTTCTAACGAAATATTCCTGTTTCTTAATACTTTGCTTATTTTTTTTTTTTGGAAGGTATAATTCTCTGTGTCTCTGCGACTTCGGATTTCGGTCTCACATATTCTATCTTCTGTTACAACACTTCCCAAATATTTAAATTTTCGACCTTACCTGATTTCGGCATCTGTGGTATACACGCTGGGTGAAAAAATAAGAAGGAATTAAAAATTGCTAATTGTTGAAACTTGACTAATGCATGGAATAATAATACAACACAAAATGTACTTAGAACAAAATGTATTGAAACAAGAAAGTGTACACAATATTTACATATAGTCTTTTGTATATTCTTGGGAAGACCGTTCCTCGAGAATGTGTTGACTTAGTCGCAGTCGGGCAGAGTCTCTGGATTGAATCTCTTGATTCCTCCCCTCGTCTTCCCGGTACCAACCATATTTATATGGTCGGTACTCCACTATGCAAATTAGGTGGATCCTACCACAACAGTAATAAAATCTATATCCCTATTAAATATTGTTTGAAACAAATGATACATGTTCTTAATTACATGGGAAAAATGAAAGTATATATTTCAACGTAAGCATTGGTCGCGTCAGTCCGTTTCCACAAACAACTAGGAATGTAATGAACAACCTTCTGATTGACGTCGTCTGGGATATGATTGAGAACCTCCTGAATCTCTGTCTCTAATGTTCCATTGTGCGAGGGTTTGTCCTGTAAACTCCACAGGTAAAAATCGCTTGGAGGGAGATCTTGACTTATTGAAGGCCATTCGTGAGGTCCGCGTCGTCTTATCCAATATCCTGGAAAATGTTGGTCTAAACACGTACGCACAGTAAGAGTAAAATCAGGTGGTTTACCATCCTGCTTGAATCTCAAATCACCAGTTTTATCCCAGCCAAACACCGGGAGGCCACCTAATTTTTGAGCATTTGAAGATAGCGTTACGTATTATGCACTCCTATGTTTATAATAGTGCACAGTATCAACGTAATCGGCTAGTAAACGTTAACTCGTATTCGCATTTTTCCACTGGAGCAACGCTTGTTCATGCTAGAGCAGTTAAAGTCTAATAATGAGTTGCCGTCATTCCTCACTACACGGTCATTTTTGGTCGAGTTTGCAACCTATTTATCAAGTGTCATATTCGGCTCGTTATCACACGATGTCCAGTAATGGCAGTTGTGACGAATGATGAAATCACCAACAAGGAAAACTGCCTCGTCACTCCAGAGGATGTTTTCAAACAATTCAGTACAATCTTAATGCGAAACTTCATATTGCATTTCGTGGTCATAGTCTTCAGGATTTCGCTCCTGCACGTAAATAAGAAATCCCTGTTGTCTGTTTAAAAATGTTTTCGCCGTGTTGTGTCGGAAACCTACCACCCCTCTTGAAGATGAACTGGTCTGCGAACAAAGACATTAAGATAGTGGCATGTCAAAAGACAGATAGAAAAGTTCTTATATGAGCTAGTTATTGACTACTCATGCGATTTCTGTACCTAATTACCAACCTATTGTTACTTGTTATTTGGCGTTTGTCTCTATTAACCCCAAATCAACATCATAACACGCCGCCACTTCAATGATACTAAAAATTCTATAAGCAATTTCTAATGGCTAATTATTTTCCATCCATCCTGTATATTAGATTGATTTTACGGGGTGCTTGATTATTTTTTTTAACGACTTATCAACACTTTATGGGGTACTTTAATACCGATATATATATTTTTTGAATTGTAAGATTAATTCTTTTTTTTTATTTGCAAGTGAATATTATAATAAAATTTTTGGAGATTATAATGATTTTCAAATACAAATCCTACTATTTGACCCATAGCTCGGAGAGGAGATGAGGTGGATTCATATATTTACAACGTTTATTTACGCTATCATTTCCACCACCAAGCTTAGAGCAGCTCGTATTCACAAGATGTTACCCAACTCTGTAGTGACACAGCTCGTCGTTGCTTAATTTCGATGATCAGCCGGTGTTTTAAACCTTTGAGCCCTGGCCTTCGCTTTCACTCTAGTAGAGAAAAAGGACGTAATGCCCAGCCACCGGGTTAACGGTGGATAAAATTGTGTAACTCTTTTTATAGCTACCGTGTATCATTACATACCAATCATTTGCGAATTTGGACGCAGAAGCTCAAACAGAATGGTTAAAATTGTTCAGAAACCCATGGATCAAAGGGTTAAACGTGATATGGCCGTATGACCTTCAGGGGTGCACAAAGCCAAATTCGTGTTAATATGGGTAAAAGGGGGCTGTTAATTTAGGAGAGTTGTCTCTTTACAAGACATCGTTCAAAATTCCCAGTTTGACCTCGACTTGAACACTAACCATCGATATCCGTGAAATTCACTTTTCCCTCAGTCACGAAGTCGTTCGTCTTGAACGACTTCTTCCGCTTAACGTTTTGTACGACATTACAAATATTTTACTATAAAAAACGCAACGTATATTTAAAATAAAAACGAATATTATGATACTTATATCAATGAATAGACTTATTTTTGCGTAAGCAAATTCAAGCAGATGATGTTAGTGTAACGATAAACCAAAGTAGAAAGTAATGTCGACGAACCGAGTTCAAATTCCGGGCAAGTATTATTTACTTTCTCATGAATATCCTTGTCAAAGATATTAATATGTCACTTATATCTCTAGCTACGTGTTAAAGAATATATCCTACTGGTCTTCATTGAGTTCGGTGAAACCAGTCTCAGAGAAGCGAAATCTCTTAATTCTAAGCCTTGGCGGAAATAAACGGAAAGCACACCAATATATTTTCCAAAAAGGCATAAAAATTCATAGATAACAAAAAAAAGAATTTCTGAAGAGTTATGATCAACTGCATTCGGAAGGGACTATCATCATGCATGTGAGGGTAGTTATTTTTTTACTTCAGTGTGGATGCGAGTGGTTATTAACTTGGAAAATTGAAACAAGCATTTTTATCATTCACAAATCTTCTCTCAGAATATACAGCAATGTTCCTCAATTCACTTCCAGTTTTCCTGCTCTCAAGTCATACATTTCATCTTCGTTCTGTGTGCACCAAAATTCACACGTTTTTTTTATTTTCTTTTGACTACTCACTCCTTCCGTCATCATGCACATCTTGCCGTTCCTTGAAGGCCTGTAACACCCTATCGAGTTTTTCTTTTATACTCGAACTTCTGACGAACTTAACCCATGAATTCATTTTAATCCGCTTCTTTAGATTCATTTCACTCATTTTCTATTAAGAAGTATAGGACGAATACGTTCAACTTCCTCTACTGCTCGGTAACGAATGACTCATCTGGTTTGTGCCTCAAGAACGCTGAATTTGAATTCTGTCGGATGTGCTTGCGAGCAAATTTTTATTTGAATCCGTGCCGTTATTCTGAGAAATAAATTGCCCCACCTTTCATATTCTGTACATTTAGATAATAGCTTTTTTAATCAATACATGTTAATTAAAACCATCGAGAGAAAATTCTTCTTCTTCGACTTCTTCTTCTCCCTATTATTATTGTTAATAACTTTCACATATTTTCTACCAAACTTATATGGTGAACACTTTCAACTTCCTCTACCGCTCGGCAATGAATAACTCATCTGGTTTGTGACGCAGGAACGCGGAATTTGAATTATGCCAGATATAATCGGGAACAAATGTTTATATAACACCATACTATCATTCTAGGATATAAATTGTCACACGTTTCAAATTCAGCACGTTTAGATAATAGCTTTTTAATCGATACATGTTAAATTAAAACCATCGTCAAATTATTATTGTTATTATTATTGTTGTTGTTGTTGTTATTATTATTATTATATTTTAATTAACTTTGACACATTTTCTACCAAAATTACATGGTGGACGCATTTAACTTCATCTACTGCTCGGTAAAGAAAAACTCAACTGGTTTGTGTTTCAAGAAAGCAGAAGGTGAATTATGTCAGGATGTTCTCAGGTACAAATGCGTGTCTTATAGCATGCAACCAATCTGTGAATTGAATTGTCATAGATTTTATATCTTATATATTTAGACAATAGCTTTTTTATGAATACAAAAACAAAAGAATCTGTAAAATGCATTGGTTCGTCATCTTTTCATATTGGCATGAGGCATATTATGAATTATTGTGATGTCTTCAGGAAGGAAGCTACAAGTGAAATATTCCCCTATCTTGATAAATATGTCACTTGTTAAGTGTATTTCAATTCCCAAACTGAAGAATGATCATTTTTAGTAGGGTTTTCTTGAGATTGTAAACTGAAGTTTTATCAGATCGAAAGTCCGTTAATATTTCATAAAACTATCAAAAGAGTTTAGCAAAGTTCGCCGAATGATAAGCACTTATATAATTCACCAAATATTTAACCTGAAATATTACTCTACCAACAACTACGTCTAATATAACGTTTCACAAATTCTGCAATATTAGAGAACCTTATTTCTCCTCTCCTCTTCCCTGTCAATTTTTTTTGCTTTTTCTTTGATAATGAGTTATTTGCAAATGCAAGTTCTTTGGTCACAAAATACTCTTCTTGTGAAATAATATATGCATATAAAGGATAGAAACGATTAACTATTTGCGTGCTCACAACATCCGAAAAGATGCCCCCTCCACCGTCTTGAAGGAGGTTGATTTAGAGCGGTAGTTAGATTCTGCTCGGCTAGAGAATTTTGAGTCTCTGTGCTGTGCTTTCCATTCTAATCTATTTTAAGTAACTTTGGACTTTCTTTTTAATTTCTTCATTCTATTATATTTTTAGCTTAACTCGATGTTGTAAGTCAACATTGTAATCAGCTAGCAAACGTTAACACGTATTCGCATTTTTCCACTGGCAAGCCTTGTTCTTGCTAGTTCATTTACTGTCAAATTGAATGCAACCAAAACCTCGATATTTTGTTTGTGGTCATCCATCCAATCCAGTCCGTCTACATGTTCGTCTGATCCCGAATCTTTGTAAAATATAAAAAAAATATTACATATATTCACCATTATGAATTATGAGTAAACTAACCAAGGCGAAACAAACCTTCTAAAGTGTAGTCAAACGTTAGACCAGAGTGTTCCTTAGACGGAATCAACTACCAAGGGTCAAAGGCTCTATATATAGCGATGGAGCCCACTCTGCTCGTTTGTACTCTTGATGGTCCTTAGCCCTGCAAGAAGTTTCCTTTATCCTTTGGCAGTGTTAGTTTTTAATTCCACCTCATCAGAAAATGCTAATGGGGAAACAGGTTTAGTCACCAATCAACCGAGCATGCGGAAGGTATCTGTAGCTTACATGGTATAGGTAGCAGTCGTAGCATTATCTGACATAAAAAAAAAATATATTTACTAGAATAAAATTAGAAAAATATTATCTGGTGCTTCTGCTATCTATTTAATGATTCGTGATCAAATCTAAAGAGAAATCTGCAATGTTGTTGGTCCTGACCTGGTATAACGAATTCAATCACTTTACTTCACCGCAACGTCGTTTACCTGTGTCTTTTCTATAACTACTTTCATTGTAGCTGTTTTGATGAAATTTCCTCTATGGCATTTAGATTTTATGAATTTAAACGATGTACTAGATTAGCAACGTCTCAGCGTTTTCGTTTCGAATGATTAGATGTAACTGTAAGTTCTATGTTTGCAGTTTCTTCTCTCGCAGTTTTCGCTTGTGGAACTCTTTTCCAGTCTCATGCTTCCCATTCAACTTTGATCTATTAAAATTTAAATGCGATCGCAATCCTTCTCATCTGTTTTCTTAATACCTGTTCTCTATACTCAATAATGATTTATTCTCATATTTTATCACACTCAGTAACCCCCGTCGTCTTCATTGCTTTTCTTGAGTTAAAATAATAAAGAATAATGTATATCACGATGTAAATGCCAGGGTGTTCTGAAAATAATTTTTAAAAATTTTACCAGAGAAATTGCCTATCGTCCGGTTCACACTCTTCCTTGCTCTTTTGAACAGGAGTAGAGGTTTATCCCTTGTTTCCAGAGAGAGAGAGAGAGAGAGAGAGAGAGAGAGAGAGAGAGCTAAGTCTATAACGACGCCCATTGGACTACGCCATTGATCTACACTTCTTACCTGCGACTACGACGCGTACCAGGCGATTACTGCTACCCTATTCTACTTGGTTATAGTAGCCAAAACTACTTTGATACTTCGTTCAAATATATCCCTTTCCGGGACATATCAATATGTTTTGGATGTTTTAGACTCCGTTATCCATGATGCCATCAATAACTTTCATAGGGTTAAGCCGCATTTTGATGAAAAAAGTCCAGTTTATTTGCGTCTTCCCTATATTGGTACAAAGGGTGAAACTGTTATTTTCGGCTAATGTTCGAGTAATATTTGTTTCTGTTTTCTCTTCCATTTGTAAGGACGTCCTCCCACCATATAAGTGTAGTTGTGGACTCGACTACATAGGGAGGACTTCCCAACGTTTGGATCTGAGAATAAAACAAAACTTACGCCCCACCCAGGATTTTGAATCCGTATGTCAGGAAAAGCCAACTAACCAATACTTCTGGCTCTTATATTGCAGAGCATGTAATAAATAGCAGGAATTGTGTGGTTGATTTTAGTGGCCACAGTTTTTCGATTTTATCTAGGTCCCACTCATATCCCCTCAAGATTCTAGAGTCCTTTTATATCAGATCCCATGGGCCTTCTCTTTGTGTTGAAGCTTAAATAAGCATGGAATAATACAACACAAAATGTACGTTAACAAAATGTATTGAAACAAAGAATAGGTACACAATATTTACAGTTAGTTTGGTATATTCTTGGGAAGACTGTTCCTGCATAATGGGTTGACTAAATCGCAGTCGGGCAGAGTCTCTGGATTCACTTTCTTAATCTCTACTATCTTCCCCGTCTTCCGGTACCAACCCATATTTATATGGTCGGTAGTCCGCTTATGTAAATTAGGTGTATCATACACAACACTTTGTAAACAAAGGGAATACTTATTGAGTCTAAATGTTATTGGGCTCTAGTTTTCTAGAAATTCATATTTTCCCCCTTCCATTGGGTATATTAATTTAATTTACACGCTTATATATATTTTTTATATCTCAGAAAATAATCTTGATAAGGCTGGGACGAAATCGGTTGTTCTTTTATAGCTTTTTAAAAATGCCATATAAATTGTGCTTTTTCCTAGCTGAATTATAAAATTGTATTACTGGCATTTTTACACTATGAATTTATATTTATATTTTCCTAGTGTTTTGATTTCTGTTGTAGGGTTCATTACTTATTGATGTGGGGCCAAAGTCGGGACCACAGAAGGAAAACACGGAACACGGATTAGATGTAAGAAAGATATATTAACAACAGGTTACAGAGATAGTGTAAGCGGAGCTTACCATATGTTAGTGTCCAATACTGGTAGTCGTACGCGGCTCTCACTCTCTCTCTCTGTGTCTGTGTCTAGAGTGTTGTGTCGCATACTTAATATAGACCTGGAAGAGTCTATTGTGTAGGTAGTTCCGGTCTCACAATACTTATCCATAGCTGGGACCGTAACAGCTACTACAACCCGCAATGTTGAATTCAATGTCTAAATAAATCTCAATTTTCCTCTCGAAAAATGTTTAAATACGCTTTTCTACTTCATTGTTTCTGAATATTCTACCATTTTGAATATGCTTGGTTTTGAGGATGTAGCAGAACTTCCCATTCAAACAATCATTTTTCTATAGATTTTATTTATTTTCTTTGCATGGGATATTCTTGCATCATTATGCTGGCGAATAAAACATTTTCCTCGTCCTGGGTAGGAGGTTAAACTACATTCTTTCTTATTCGAAGGTTTTGAGCAGCGTGGAACCATCTCTTAAGTGCTTTGTTTCCAAATCCACCAGCACCCGGAGAGGTAGCACCTGTTAGCGTCCAAGTTATGTGCAAGTAGTCAACCAGGAAAACGTTTATAAAAAAAAAATACCGAAACTCCCAAAAAGTTGAATTTCGGCATTAAATGACCCATGAATTCTTCATATGCCGTAACCCAAACAAACCAAACACATTTTTCTTTTACGAAATCAGGACAATTTGGAGGTAATGCTTCATTTACCCGATCAACTCCGGATGAAAGTCTGCAATAATGGGCATTCTATGTCCCAGTAGTTCGTAATTGATGACACCTTAGATGTTCCATCATAAAACAAATATTGAGTAGTGGTTTTGGTGTTGGAACTTGTCTCTAATTGTGTTATATAAATTTTTTTTTTTTTTTCCCTTTTCTCAGACTTTGCCAGAAACATTCCACTATCGTCCGGTTCACACTTTTCTTTCATCTTTTGAACACAAATTTTCCCTTGCTTCCTGTTTTGGATTGGGTTTCCGGCTCTTAGGTTTTCCTCAGACTCTTTCACTCGCCTAGCCTCGCATTATCGACTTACTTGTGGCGAATTGATTAAAAACGAAAAAAAATCAAAACAAATCTCTTCAACTGTAATTTGTGGGGCAACTATGTTGGGCGGGCCTCATGCAAAACCCATTTTTCATCACCTGTAACAATGCGAGGACATTCCTGGTTAAAAGGAGTGTTGCAGATGGCGGCACGTTGTGATTGGTTCTCAAAGGAAACACATGACCAAAGCGAACATTCAAGTTGAAATATATCGGCTTTTCTTTCGCCTAGAGTGGGGGTAGTCTCCACTGAGTCTACTTCTCTTATACGTTACCCACGATTGAATACCAGTCCGGGTATTAACACATATGTTTTGAGGGAATTGGTGACGTTCTCAGCTGAGCAACAATATAACGTCCACAACCGGACAGAAGATTGATGATGTTGCTGATGATGATGAAGATAATGATGATGATGATATTAGTTTTCGTTAGTCTAACACAGGTTCATTTAGTAAGGTACCATGGGAGAATGAAACTCACTCAACTTCATAACGGGCTTCTTATCTATCATTTTGAATGAGCCTAGGTTGCTGAAACTATGAGGAGGCGCAATATTTTGTACGATCGGTGTAGAGAATTTATAGAATTTATAGCTTATTGGCATGCATGACCGAAGCATCCGTACAACTAACGAATTCTTCAAAATTCTCCGCAGCATTTGGCGATTTTGTTAATGTTTCGCGTGAAAACAGTTCGTTACTCTCCTAAAATTACTATAAGAGAACATTTAATCACAATCGATTCTTGACTGCATCGTTACTTACATGCAATAAAATGGATCATTTAATTATATTCATATGAGAGCCTAATGTATTCAATATATATATATATATATATATATATATATATATATATATATATATAGATACATAAACCAAACGACCAGATATAAGCAAGCGTATACGCGCGTGCTGGTGTTCATACGCGGGCAAGCAGATAAAGAGTCATTAAATTTATACATGAGGTTTAAACATAATAGTGCTCAATCTGGTTAGACATAATATATATATATATATATATATATATATATATATATATATATATATATATATATATATATATATATATATATTATATACATATACCAGTACCTACGTGTTGGTATACGACTTAATTTCGCTGAATTACAGCTCGTCGGGCACAATGTCTGTGTTGATAAAAGTACATAGACCTTTGTGCCCGACGAACTGTAATTCAGCGAAACTTAATCCGCACACCAACACGTAGGTAGTAGTATATGTACTAATATATATATATATATATATATATATATATATATTATAAAAAGAAAGGAGAGTAAGATATATAATCCGGTGTTCTTATTGATATTTTTATTTTTACAGAACAGCGCTCAACGTAAATTTACAGAACATAAATATAAATTAACTGATTTAAAATATGTGTAGCGGAGAAACCATTCCCCGTATTCCCCATTAGTCTCATCGAACTCTTCTCGAATCCTCTGCTCTGTCCTCAGATTGACGCCTGAAAATTACATCTTGGTGTTCTCTTTCTAACAGACGATGCTCAAATGAGCCTACTATACTGCGTAGTCGAGAAAATCATGCACTGATTAAAGACATAAAATGGCGACAATTTACCCATCGTATCTTATATATCATATATATGGTGCACTGTAACTACAAACAGAATGAAAAAATCATATTGAATCTTATTTATACTAATATATCTTCCAAGGATTCTAATAAAAAAATAAAATTAATCATTTATTATAAAAAATAAAATATAACCGATTTAATTATTCGCAATAAGTTCTTCCCACTGGTTGATGTATTAGGTAAAATCAACATTATATACCAATTTAAATGACTCTTGGGAGAATGTATCTCCGACAAAAAGCAAATATATATGTTGGGTATATGACAAATACACTAAGAAGAAGGCTTACACTCCACATATCTGACCATTCGTCCATCGCGAGACATCTACAACATTCCTGTCCGCATTCACAATATATAAATATTACTAATCCACAACACAACTATTCTACACCATGAAAACAACAAATTTAGATTACAAATACTAGAAGCAATTTATATTAAATATTAAAGCCGGCACTGACCAGAATCAACTGCGAATACTGCAGTAATGTTCTGAAAAGGATAATGTAATGTTTTTCCTGCTCAGCTCATTGTCAACCGTTCTTGCATTTAAAAGTACTTGGGAAATTAAAATAAAAGAAATTTAAACAGCTATAGCACATTTCTCTCAT
>CAHIKZ030000058.1:2725000-2767500 GCA_903632075.3 Acanthosepion pharaonis
ATTTATTTTTTAGATAAACAGACAGTGACTGAGAAAACTCAGTTCGATTTACCAAAGACTCTTGCATTATTAGCCATAATAGTCACTGTTTACAAACCCCACTTCCTCCTTCCCAGAGAGCTCAACTAAAATAAATTTTTTCAGGAGCATAAAGGAATATATATATATATATATATATATATATATATATATATATATATATATATATATATATATATATATATATATATATATATATGAATGAATGAATGAATAGAGGGGAACTTATCTTAACAGGAAAAATTATCTTATCAAGGTGTTTTGCTCGTGAGAGACTTGATCGAGATAAATGAAGGGATTTTATTTTTGTAACAAGTATTTACAGACAAAATAACATTCTTGTGTTTGCTGTGATAAAGTCCCTTACCGGCCGAAACGTGTCAGCTAGAATAAATTTCCTTTCATCTTTATTCATGTTGTTGCTTTACAAATATATTCTATCTGAAATTTTGAACAAGATATATATATATATATATATATATATATATATATATATATATATATATATATATATATATATATATAAAACATTTTTATGTTTATACATTCTTTTATAGATACAAATATTTAAGTAAATACTCTGTTTTATAATAAACAGTATTAAACAACTTTTACCGACCTAAATGTCCAAGAATGTATAAACATAAAAATGTCTTATAATAATCGTCGGACTTTGTTCATTTCATAATGTGTGACGTCATATATATAGGCAGCAAGTTTTCATTTCTTTTACGAAGTATGCGTTTTTGTGATATTTTTTTGTTTTATCCGTGTGAGTTTATATATAATTTTTTTCGATGCTTATCGTCGGTCGCAAACCATTTTGAAAGAACTTTGGGCTATATCTGTTTCCTTGATTTTCAAAATGTTCGTGTCAGCCGTGATATCACTTTTTAGTGTATCTTGCTTTCATCTCAGCGTTCACGTTGTCTCATCATAACTTTACTTGTTTTACATTCCGAATCTACAAATATTGATTACTGGGTGTTTCACTAGATGAGTATCATGTGGTTTGGGCAGCGCACGTCTTCTATATACCATCGTCTAGGCTTTAACTATCAAGATGAATGTCCTTACCATTACATTGTGGCAGCCCTAAACAACCAATCAACAGAACTAAATTGATCGCTTCCTCTAAAATTCCTTTAAAGAATAGCAAAATGTTAAACAAACAGTAACAGTAGGGGGATTATCTGATTTGATCGTTGATGAACGAATATAAATGTTCTTAGAGACAATCGTAATACATAATAATTTTGATCACACTATAATTAAATAATATGAACTTATTTTACGGTAACTAGATTCAATTCAATTACGTACAAGTCAAAAAAGATATTTTTAAAACTAATCAATGTATACATTATTCCTGAAGTGATAAAAATCGATTAAGATTCATCACCTAATACATAAAAATAAAACTCTCAACATCAGGTTTAATAACAACAGGTCTTTCAAAAAATTAGTTATCAAAAGCTTAATGTTATATATATATATTAATATATTTATTGTTGATACGTTATTTTTATATATACAAATATTTAAGTAAATGCGCTGTTTATAATAAACAGTAATGACAACATTTTCCGGCTTGAATGTCTGATACATTTCAGAGAAAATACGCATCTTACGACAGGAATCGAACCTGTACCCGTCATATAGCACGACTTGCTATACCATTTAACTAAAGAGGAAGCACCTGATTCGCAAGATCGAATTACTCCTTTTAAAGACTTTTATATGGCATAGCATGTCAGGCTGTATGCCGGAGCCATGTTGGATACAGGTTCGATTCCTGTCGGAAACACATGTTTTCAATCAAATTTCTCGGAAATTCAGACTGGTAAATATCGTTAATACTGTTTATTATAAACAGAGCATTTGCTTAAATATTTGTATCTATGAAAATAACGTATTAACAATAAATACATGAAAATAATTGTCGAACTTATTCATACACACACACACACGTATATATATATATTATAAATTAATTGATTTAAAATATGTTTTTTTCGCTACACAGTTCCAACCATGTTTCAAAAATAGAAGCTAAAAACCCCGAATTTAATTTTGCAATTAAATTAAAAGCATTAGTTCAATTTCATCTTTTAGCTTCTATTTTTGAAACATGGTTTGTGTAGAAAAAAAATATATTTTAAATCAATTAATTTATAATATTAATGCTCTGTAAATTTACATTGAGCACTATTTTGTAAAAATAAAAATATCTATAAGAACACCGGATTTTATATCTTACTGTTCTTTCTTTTTTTTATTTATATATATATATATATATATATATATATATATATATATATATATATATATATATATATATATATATATATATATATATATATATATATATATATATATATATATATATATATATATATATATATATATATTAGGCTAGACATATACAACATTTTCGGACAATTTGACGTATGATGTAGAGTACCCCACAAAGCAGGCCGCACTACTAAAAAAAAATTTTTTTCATTAAAGATTTCGCGAATATATTCTTACCAAAAGACCGTGCGTATAAGCATCTTCCTTAGAAATGAAATAAATATTTCTTCTGTAATTAAAAATTTTAAAAACTTACTTACTTCATGGATTTTGTCTCTCTTGATACTAAAAGGTGTTTCTCAAAATGTACTCACTTTTTGATTGCCAATAAGTCCTTGATGTTTTTCAAATACCTGCATTTAACTTAATTTTAAATTTAATTTAAACCGTTAATTTTTTTCGTAAAACGATAAACACTAATATTTCTTAATTTTAACCGTTAATCTTGTTTGCAAGTCAATAAAGAATACAGTTAAAGTGCGCGTACATAACTGAGAAACACAGACTCCAAATTTTCGTGAGCAGAAATATCGCCGAAGATTTTATGCCCATAAACAGTAAATCGGGCTTTGCTAACCAGACGCTTCCCTGTAGCTCAATTGTATAGCACGTCAGATAAAATGAAATGTTTCCTTATAGGAATAGAGGTTCGATTCCTGTCAAAGAACTCATATTTTCAATGAAATTTCGCGAAAATTCATGCCGGTAAATGTAATTAATACTGTTTATTTAAAAAAAAAATAACAAAATAAAAACCAAATCATTATGTAAGTAAATTGTATCTATTTAAATAATGTATAAACAGAAAATATATTAAATAATTGTCCGCCTTAAACTTTTTTCCTCACATGTTGTCATTGTTTACGTTAAGATACGTTTCGTGAGCAGAAATGATCGATCCAAGAAAATCGTCGAAAATCGTATGTTTGTAAACATTAATTCGGACTTTACTAAGCAGACGCTTCTCTGTAGCTGAATGATAGTGCACGTCAGATTAAATGACTGTTTTCGTATAGGAATACAGATACGATTCCTGTCGGAGAACCCATTTTTCTACGAAATTTCTCCAACATTCAGGCAGGTAAAAGTAACTAATATTGTTTAATTTAAAACAGAGCATTTAATTAAAATAAATAGTATCTATAACTATAACGCATGAACAGAATTTATATTAAATGTATGGCCTGTATAAAATAAAAACAAATTGGCGCGCTTCAATTTGTTTTCCCGTTCTCTTTTCCCTTCTTGCTCTCCAGTCAAGTTTGATCTTCAAAAATTTAAATGCAATGTCAATCCTTAATTTAGGTTTTCTGAATTGGCGTTCATTTATTGTTCTTTCTTCTCAATGAAGTTTTTTTTTTCACTCTACTCCGCCTCCAACTTTGTGGCTTTTTCACGTAACTTGGGGTCAAATAATGAAAAAGAAACATCAGATTAAAGCTACGTTTTGGAAGATGGAATATATATATATTGTTGTGGTACGATCCACCTAATTTACATAGTGGAGTACCGACCATATAAATATGGGTTGGTACCGGGAAGACGGGAGAGGAAGAAGAGATCCAATCCAGAGACTCTGCCCGACTGCGACTAAGTCAACCCATTCTACAGGAACGGTCTTCCCAAGAATATACCAAACTATCTGTAAATACTGTGTACACGTTCTTGTGTCAATACATTTTGTTTAAGTACATTTTGTGTTGTATTATTATTATTCCATGCTTTATTCAAGTTTCAACATATATATATATATATATATATATATATATATATATATATATAGGTATGTGTATAAGAGGAGGCGGTATATAAATGAAAGTATCAGTTACAAGTCCGTTCCGAAAAAAAATGCCGAAGATTTGGAAACGGTTAAATTTTTAAATTAAATTTTTTTTACTATGACGTTTCTGGAAATAGAGCCTTTCTAGTGCCATATTGTTTCCATATGGTTTGTTTTGTTCTCTTTTGCTGTTAAGCATACCGCATTGTGATAATAGCAAATCTGCCAGTTATTAGATAACATAAATATATGTGACAAAAATATGAATAATAAATTAAATATCATATATATATATATATATATATATATATATATATATATGTAAAAACAATACTTAAAAATTCATTTCGGTTATAATTTATTTCAGGAATACATTTACATATTCATATCTTCAGACAGAAAGTTTTTTTTAGAAACGAAATCAATTCGTCCAGACAAAAGGAAAATAGAGAGGAAAAAAGAAAGAAAAAAGATAAGGAAAAAAATTATAATAAAAGTGAAAGAAAGTAAGATAAAAAAAATTAACATAGAATTTAAAAAAAAGATTTAGGGAATTTATCCCTACTAAATACTAATTGGTATATATATATATATATATATATATATATATATATATATATAATTATTTATTTAAAAATTATAACATAAATACGTTATAAAATCACTACAAAAATAGCCATTTTGCTTCAACCATCACTAGATAAGACACCGGAGGTGTTGAAACAAAATGGCTATTTTTGTAGTGATTGTGTAACATATTTATGTTATAATTTTTAAATAAATAATTATATCTGCTCTACTCTGTATTGAATATTGAGCACTCTTTTAAGAATAGTAATTGTTTTTTACTTGAATTTATTCTAGACAATCCAAATACGCCTGAAACGTCTTCTTTTGTAATTATTTCAAACACGTATGAACGCACTTTGTTAATATGAAAGCTATTATTTTTTCCATGTTTTCTTTTTATCAAAGGGAAGCAACTTAAGTTTATTTAATTGTAATTTTTATAATTATGTATTGATATTATAGACATTTTAAAACATTGTTTCTATAGTCATAATTAACCTTATTTAGTGTCGCTTGTATGTTCCTTATATAGAGGGCTATACGTACACTTCCAACGTTCGTAAATTTTAATTTAAAAGAGGGCACATTCTAGATAAAAAGAGAGCTTATTCTTACATGTGTTGTTGTAATATCCTAATATATATATATATATATATATTATTCAGATAGAGTGTACATGTAGAGAAACAAGATGAAACAAAAGAGCCAAGAGGATTTAATTATGTTTAGCCGAAGCGTTTTATCTTTATTAAGGCAATGGGGATTTATTTTTTCGGGATTCTATACAAAAGCGAGAATCTCATTGGTTTATCAAGTCTTCTAAATGAGAACGTTCATGAATTTTTATCAGGTGGTTGAAATGTCAATCAAAATATGTGGAGGACACAAAGTATCATAATAAAGTCTGGCAAAACGTAAGTGAGTAATATTAAATGTATTTTATTATTTTTAAATGAATATTGTTTAGATTGTGCTGAGATTGTTCAGGTATGAAACTGACATATGTTCTGTATATCTTCAAAAACATGAGGTGATAGATTTAACCATTTCTTTCGATTTTGCAGCATATTGGTAGACATGTATGTTGGCTTGCAAAAGTAGAATTTCTTTCAGGGAAGTTGAGATTGGATAAAGACCAGGTTGTAGAATTATATTTTGATATGATTTGATAGTGGCACTCTCGAGAATTTTCTTTCTGAGTAAATTAATTTCTTTTTTGATGAGTGTGGCATTTTTTACACCCAATTTATTTGGTCGAATTTATTTCTGTGTATGACTAGTGCATTTGAGAAATTATTAAGTATAAGGTCTTTTCTTTTTGTTTATAGATACTTTTCATATGTTTTCTCAATGTATTGTGAGAAAAAGATTGGGAAATTTATTTTATATATTCCTGATTCTAAATTATTATTGTTATGCGTGTCTTTAGTTCTGATCATATCCACATTGGTTTTGGAATTGGTTTTGTATGTTATTTAGATGGAATAAGATAGTGGATATTATGGCGTTGGTAATATTATATATGTTCCTGTTTAGTTTATATTTGGGGATAATATTGTTATATTTGTTGTGGGTGTTTATTTTATGTGACATTCGCTTTGTGTTGTGGATGAACTGATAAGGATATTGGAGGTTTTTGAATGTGTTGAGAACCATAAATGACAATATATTAACAAGAAAGATATGCAAGTGACAAAGACAATGATATGTGTAACAAAAAAAATGCGAAATGGTTCTAAGGATGTGGAGTGAATGTGCGTACGTACCTGTGTTGTGTATGTTTGTGTTTTGTTCATGCATTTCCTAATGGGAAACACGTTTTCCCGTGAGATACTTACATGATGACCTGTAAGCGGAAAAAGTAAGAAGAGTCTGCGAAAAATTATCGCAGAGTAATTATAGTGACGGAGAGCGTCCCCTAGCTGCGGTTTCAAGAAAGTAAGTAGAGTTAACCACATAATTGTGACAAGTAAAACTCGCAATTTTTTTTAACGAACTTAGAATAATTTTCTGTATTTATCTTGACAACTCCATCAATCTTGAAGGGAATTCATTTTGTACGCAAGTTAAACCACTTAATTTATTTCATCTACCATTGTTTTCATTGTGGTCATTTTGATTGACTGCTTTCCATGATTGAGGAAACGTCTCGCATGGCTATCAGGTTTATCCCGTGTAACTAGAATAATCATTACGAATTACTGTTGAGAAATTAGTTTCCATATACTTTTTAAACGAACTTACATATTTCTCTTTGCTTTAACGCATTAGTACACTTGCATTTACGCCATCAATCATTATTCTTAAGTCGTTGCATCTTTTCCACATGTTTGCATTCGCAACACCAACTTTTTCAAATGTTTTTCTTTTTCGCCAATCCACTTTCAATTTTCTCTAACATTTATTTTCTTGAAACTCTTTTGCTGTCGTTCGAGCCTTTTCTTATTCCTATCTTGGTAGTGTGTTTAATTACTTTGTTAATTGTTCTAAGTTTTCGTAATTTTCAACGCCGGCTTTCCATCATTCAATTAATTTTGAATATCTTTCTTTTCGTTACTCAGGTTATGACTTCCTTACAATTCATGGCAATGATTTTATATCTGAAATTAAGTAAATGAAAACCAGTAACTGAATTATTATACGCAGAATATGTGTGACAATACACGTGCCGTATAAGTAAACCGCATATATAGAAATAAGTTATTGTAAAAAATTGTAATAAAAACAAAGACGCTGAAATTTACTTATATTTATATTGACATAGATATATCTTCAAAATATTCCAAACTTGAGTTGATTAATAAAAAATTTATCGTAAAAACATTGATTCCTGGATATATATATGGACTAAGTCCGAGAATTGTTTTAATATATTTTCTGCTTGTATTTTATTTTTGTAGATATAAATATTTAAGTAAATTCTCCGTTTACAATAAACAGTATTAGCTACAATTTGCCGGTATGAATGTCCGAGAAATTTCATAGAATATGTGTGCTTTCCGACAGGAAGCGAACCTGCATCCTATACGGAACCGTCATATAGCCTGGCGTTCTATAACATTTAGCTCCAGAGGAAGAGTCTGGCTAGCAAAGTCAAATATCTGTTTTTAAACAACAAACTTCCTATAATTTCTCTGGAACGCTGATATCTGCTCGAAGTGTATTTTAACGTAAACAAATGACATCATATATAAACGAACTAAGCCCCAGAGTTATTGAAATATATCGAATGTTTGTGTCTATTTTTAAATTAATCCTTTTCATTTGTCTAATTAGTTTCTTGGTGTTCAGATGAAATTCATTTAGGAAGACGCCATAGTTTTTTTTTTTTTTTTTAACCTGTGTACTTTTAATATTTTTTTTTTAAAATCATATTCAGGAATAAATTAAAGAGACAAGCTTATTGTATCTGCGACAAAAATCTGCGTTCCGTTGTGATGATGATTTAAAAAACACCCGCGAACGCGTTTATTTTGAATTTATCCGCTGTAGCTATGGTGACCGGAAATTCGTAGAACTGTAAAATGGCGTCAAACGTTTTATGCACTTCAAAACGGTGTTGCCACATTCGTAAACAAATTGTTGAATATTGGTTGGTTGTTTTTGATATAGTGAGCCTCGAGTATTTGAAATTTTTGTTCATTATTTTCATTGTGTAATATATTTCAGTTGTCAAAAAGTATTTTCCTATATTGTGAAGGTGGACAGGAATGTTTATTAGATGTTGTTCAGTAGATCTTGTACCCAACAAATGAAGTGTAAGTAGTTTTGATAATGTTGTAGTCAAGACAACATATGTACTTGCTTTTTAATTTTATCAGAGATAAGATAGCTTTGTCTTAGTAATTTACCACTAAAGATGATCTTAGAAAAGATCGAAACTAGCTGGGATTATAAAAAAAAACTACGACACCTTCCTTTGATGAATTTCATCTTAACAGTAAGATGCTGATTAGACACCTGGAAAGGGTCAGTTGAAAAGTAAGTAGACACAAAATGCTCAATGAATATATGCTGTCTCTCTCTGTCTCTCTCTCCCCCTCTCTCTCTCTCTCGCTATATATATATATATATATATATATATATATATATATATATATATAGGAGGCACGGTGGAGTAATGGATAGCAGCTTGGATTGAGGAATGGTCTTAGAAATGAAGTAGAATCCATTACATTCGCTTACGTGCTAATACCCTTGGGAAAGGTGTGAATCGTCTTCTTCTCCCTCCAGCTATGGGTAAAATAGCGGGACAGACTGGGATCTATAGCCTTGGATGGAAACTGGTCTAGGGAAGGACAACTCTGAATCAAAAACCTGCTGAGGGTCGTTTGGGGACCTTGTGGCACTTACTACACCAGGTCTCTAAATTCGGCCCTTAAAAATGTGTGTCTGGTCCTGCGCGAAACCTTCACCACTATAATCAAATCTCATGTACTGTTGTCGGGCTGTCGGTTTCCTAGGAACTGATCTGCTTGACCCTCATACGTCGAATTCGACGGGGGAGTCTACACACACACACACACACACACACACACACACACACACACACACACACATATATATATATATATATATATATATATATATATAATGTGTGTGTATATATTTATATATTCATATCTATATATTTAAATATATGCATACGTGTGTGCATACATATATTTCATTCATATATTCATTATATATATATATATATATATATATATATATATATATATATATATATAATTTCATTCTGATGTAACCTTGAAGATGTTTATGTTCAGTATTTGTCCTTGATGTTATCACGATTTCATATCTTGCCTTTTTCTGAAGTACATCCTTTTTACTTTCTTTATTTTTGTCATGTTCTTTATTTTTCTTTTCACACTTTCTTTCTCATCTTCTTTTTAATAGTTTTTTTCCTGCTTCCGTTTCCTTTTATCCTACTTCCTCTTCCTTTTTCCGCTTCGCGTCTGCGCAGTTTCATTTTTTTTTCACGCCACTATTTCCAATCATTCTCATTTCCTTCGTGTGTAAGATCAAGACTTTCTTCTCGCCGTCCTCTTTTTCTTCGTAGGATTTGATCAAATTTCCACTTAACAGCTTCCCATTCTTCTGCTTCTTATCGTTTCTAGCAGATCTTTTCTTCTTTTCTTTGGTTTATATTTTAATTTGAAATAGAAAACTTCATTACGTCAAGAATTAATTTGATTTTTTTCTAATTCCTTTCAATTAAATCAATAATTTTTCGTACCTAGTTATAGGCATATGCATACGTACCTAATATTATAAATTACCTTTCAACGCCAGAATCTATTCCTGATCCTGCTTTTGTTTTCTATCTACGAGAGCCAATAAGGAAATCATCTCAAACAAAATAATAGTTTATGCTGTATAACGCGTATTATATATTTTTTAATAAATTCATGAGAAAAGATAAAAACAAATTATTCAAAAGTTTAAAACAAATAAAAGATAGAAAACTGAAATTAATTGTTTAGTTAAGTCTATTAATATTGAAATTTTCAGATTTTGTAGATTCGTAAATATTTTCGTCATTCTCAGATATTCATTCGTTAAGATTACTTAGTTAAATTTTTAGATGTTAGAATGTACTAATATTACAGGTTTGGGAAGCGTATTCGCCACAATAAGTCTTTACATACAGACAGTTTTATATCGCTTGGAAAATACTTGGCATGTTGCAATATCGCATTTGTGTAATGTTTTATTCAATCTAAAATTAAATGGAGTTGAATTTTAAATCTGTTTTCGTAGTAGTTTTGTGCAGATGCTTCCCATAAAATGGGATTATAGTCTCGCGCACCTGCTGTTCATCTCGAGGTTCCAACAAAATCCAAAGGATATGCAATGTGTTTGGTCCTGACCTGGCATCTCGATTCCAGTCACTTTCTCACAGATGTGATATGGCTCCCTCTGTCTTTTCTACAAATATTTTCATGGCAATTGCTCTGACAAGCTTTTTTTTACTGGTGCCCCAAGTACATAAATTTAAGCGTGCTGCTCCTTTGGCATCTCGTTCCTACACTTTTACTGTTAAAACAGTTAAATATAAACGCCTCTTTCTACTCCAACAGCTTCTTCTTTCACACTTCCCAACAGTGGAACTCCCTTCCTCTTACTTGCTTCCCTGATAACTATAATCTTCAAAGATTTATATCTAATGTCAATCAACATCTTCTGATACCTCGAACTTGATCCCCGTCCTTCCCTCTATTGTTTCCTCAAACAACCCTCTTTATTCTTACTTTCTCAGTAACCCCTTGCGTTCTAGTGACACTCCCGCCTTGCTTGGGGTGTAATGTTTAAAAAATAAGAAAATATGTTTTGTAATTTAAACAGTGATCCACTAGCATGGTTTCCCTCCATTAACTTTTCAGAAAGAGAGCAGCTTTCACGGAATATTTGCAGTACTAATCAACGACAACTTCGGAAGCGTTGGGATATTAAATTCTTACTCCGATTTTCTCAACGCAGGACTTTAAGTTCTGTGGTACAGCCTCCAACGATCCAATGATAATCAATACAAGTGTGGCATAAAGGTTCACTTGGAATCGATTTTTAGTGGTTTCGCATGATAAATAACAACAGAAAATATTTTTTTCCAAATCGTTACCGTTTTTGAGGATATGAGTTTAAAGATTACGTTTAGGTTCAAAATCGTAGCGTTGAAATTTCATTTCGATGATCAGTGAAAACCTTATAGTACAGCCTTATAAAATCTACAATTTACTGACACTTTATAACTTGTAAATGCTCAAGATGCATGGCACAATCACAATATTACTAAACTGTGACATCAAACAAAAACTTCATTGATTTCAAACGGAAATTATACTAAACAATTTAATTATATTATGACGTAATTTTATACAGCGCAGTATTTTTAGTGTGATTTTCAATAAATAATGCAAATTTAAAACATTTTGTCTTATAATTTGTACCCACCAGTATGATGCTATATACACTTTAATCTATTTTTTGTCTTTTATTAATTATGATTTAAAAAATTGATCTAACAAATAATGTAACAAATCGTATTCTTTTAGTATCTTTTCTTGTAATGTTTCTAATTTTTTTACATTTTTTACTTATCGAATTCAGAAAGAAATTAAATATTTTGCTTGCGGTGTCCCATAAGTTGAATTCTGGTTTTAATATAGTTTCCATTGAATTTATCTAATACAAAAGTTGTAAAATTTTGTGATCAGTTTTTAAGTAGAAATTAGGTATTCATGTACATTTTTACTGAATGTTCGAATATTGGGGAAAACTAGGAATCTAATTTTTATGTCAGTACAAACCACAACTTTCACAACGGGTGCAATGTTGATCTTGTAAAGAAAAAGTAAAAGATCAACTTACCCTAATATTTCCACATGCGCTACCTTCAATTGTTTTGAGACTTTATATTTTAAGGTCATCAGAAATAGTCACGAAGAAGAGAAATATTCCTATTTTTTCTAACAGTATTATGTAGTTATGATTTTAAAAAGCATCTTCAATTATAGGTGGTATCTATCCTGCACGAAGACAAACATAAATGGACTTTCTCAGAATATTTGCAAGGCCAAGTAACGAAGACATCTGAAGAAAAGGATTTACGAAGCTTTATTCATATTTTCTTGATTTAGTTTGATTTAGTTTGTTTTGTTTTACGGCATATCAACCTCAATGGGTTATTGAATGCCGACAAGACATTTTATCAGTGCTAATATTTTTTATCTATCTATCTATCTATCTATCTATCTATCTATCTATCTATCTATCTATCTATTTCAATATATATTGGTTTGGTTTGTTTTACGGCATATCAACCTTAATGCGTTATTTAAGGCAGACAATATTTTTTATTGCTGGTAATATTTTTTTCAAAACTTATTGTTGGTAACATTTTCTTTCTTTTTTCAAAAATGTGTTGCTGGTAATATTTTTTCCAAAAAAGTATTTCTAGTAATTTTTTCAAAAATTTATTGATGGTGTTTTTTTTTTTTTAAATGTATTGCTGGTTATATTTTTTACAAAAATATATTTCTAGTAATTTTTTAAAAAAATTGTTGCTGGTAATTTTTTTCAAAAACGTATTGCTGCTAATATTTCTTTTTTCAAGAATGTAATAATTTCTCTAAAAAAGTATTGCTGGTATCAAAACCATTTTTTATAATTTCATAGTGTTTTGACGCTTTTTTTTCTGAGGAGGGTTAAATATTTGTCCATAGGTGGGATCCTGACATGTGCTACCGCACCGGATCAGGATAAACCTGGGGGCACCGGCAATTAAGATGTGGCCCTATGCTCCTCAAAACCTCCTGATCCAAGGCCTAACTGTCGAATGTCGTTAAACGTCTTACCCAGGGCGCCCTGCAACGAGAATTGCAAAAACGGTAGCCTAAAACTTCTTCATTTGGTAAATTCTCTCTGATGGTTGGCATCTTGAAAGTTTCAATTCCTTTGACATTAGAATAAATAGCCGCACCAAAGAGGCGACAATTCCTTGTCCCTTTGTAAATGGCGTGAGTTCTTTTTAGAAATCATGTAGTTTGTACGTACACTGAAATAGCACAAGATCATCACTTAATCGTTTTCGATTACCTTCCTTGGATTGTTCACCCTAAGCCTTCCACATATGCTAATGATGCGGCTGACCATTTTCTAATTCCTTGTCACACCCCTGCACTTATTTGAATGCATTTGTTGGGCGATGTTCTCCTGGGCAGAATTGCTATTCAGGTATTTGGTTAGCAGTTAGCTTTTTGTCTTGTCTTTCCTCAAGCAATGCTATCAGTTCTTTGCCTAAATGGATTTAATGTCCCTTCCTTACTGTCTAAAAAAAACAGCATTGTTTCTTTCATTGCGCTTACGAACAATTTCACACAAACGATTGTAAGGTTGATAAAAATATTAAGGTGCGCATTTTGCAAAAATATCCGAAATCCACCGACCATTCGGTCCTTAAAAGGCATAACAATAATTATATATGCAAAGTGCTAAAGACCCGGCCCAGTGGAATGAGCAAAATGACAAGAGAGTTACATAACATTCATACTAAATTGCTTGATTAATTGATCTTTGTAACTAATCAGCTAATGGGCTATTTCAAGATGAGCACGTTCGCAGTCAAGTGACTCACGCTTTAGTTGCATTTCATGGTTGCGTTTAATTCGTTTGGTTAAGTTGATTACAACGTTTGTACAAAAACTTGTAATGTTTTATACTTTTAATACTTTTATGCCATTTTTAAACATAACTTGAAGAAGACTGACATAATGTCGGGGTATTTTTAAACCATGTGCTTTTTTCTCGCGCCATTTTCTTAGTTATGAAAAATATTGAAAAAGTTACGTAAATTTGTTTCAATTATTATTATTATTATTATTATTATCATTATCATCATCATCATTCGATTTCTGCTATGGACACACTACCTACCAAGTCTGCGGAAAGACCTAAGGCAGGTCGTGGTGTGTTGTTATGGCCACATTTCGGTGAAGTTGCTAGCGTTACATAGACAAAGTTCTCCTTAGTGTGTGTGCTGTACTTAATAAGACAATTTTCTGTATGTCTCTTAAGCTGGGGTTTCCAGGGATTCTTTCAATGTGTTGTTTTGTTCCATTTTTTATAATTCCAAGTGCACCTATTACCACTGGTATTATTCTTGTTTTCAATTTCCACATTTTTTTTCTATTTCAATTTCCAGGTCTTTGTATTTTGATAGTTTTTTCAAATTCCTTGGTTGCTATGTTACAATCCGCTGGACAAGCCATATCAATTAGTAGGCAAGTTTTTTCTTTCTGGTTTTTGACAATAATGTCCGGCCTATTTGCTTCAATTATTATTATTATTATTATTATTATTATTATCATCATTATTATTATTATCATCATTATTATTATTATTAATATTATTATTATCATTAATATCATCATCATTATTATTATCATCATTATTATTATTATTAATATTATTATTATCATTATTATCATCATCATTATTATTATTATCATTATTTATATTAATATTATTATTATCATTATTATCACCATCATTATTATTATTATCATTATTATTATTATTATTAATATTATTATTATCATTATTTATATTAATATTATTATTATCATTATTATCACCATCATTATTATTATTATCATCATTATTATTATTATTAATATTATTATTATCATTATTAGCATCATCATTAATATTATTATCATTATTATTATTATTATTAATATTGTTATTATCATTATCTTCATCATCATTATTATTATCATCATCATTATTATTATTAATATTATTATCATTATTATCATCATCATTATTATTATCATCATTATTATTATTATTAATATTGTTATTATCATTATTATCATCATCATTATTATTATTATCGATATTATTATTATTATTATCATTATTATCATCATCATTATTATTATTATCATCATCATTATTATCATTATTATCATCATTATTATTATTAATATTATTATTATTATTATCATCATCATTATTATTATTATCATCATTATTATTATTATTATTATTATCATTATTATTATTATTATTATTATTATTTCTTTTAATTTCTGGTGTATATTTATTACTTTCTGGGTCCCAACTAGAGACCTAAGGTCAGAAATGGCATCATAAAGTTTACCACTATTCATTTAAAAAAAAAAGGAAAAGAAAACCAAGACAAAATCTTAAAATCCCACAGATTTTGCACAGATAAAGCTTTTCGTAATATTTGAGCTGTATTTGTGAGCACACTTTTTTTTTGTATTTCTTTAAGGCTTGGGATATTAGGAAACCCTTCAATGAGTCTGTTGGAACCTTTTCCAATCAATCCGAGAGCGTCAACTGCAAATAGAATTGTTGATACCTTCACGTGCCACATTTGTTGAGATTTCATACTTTGATAGTTTTTCTAAAGTTCTTCAATGATACATAACAATCCTGCAGGGACTGCGATGCCAGTAAGAAAGCGCATTCTGTTTTTGCGGTCTTTGATTACTTCTTCTGGGTGATTAGCTTTGATTATTTTGTCTGACAGTATTGTAAAGTTCCAATGTCTGCAACTGTGTCTGGGTGGTGTTCATGTTGCGTATTTTCCAATGTAGATGTTGAAAAAGAATGCAAATTTATGGAAAGGAAACTGAAATTGGTATGGACACCAGCCATACTCGGTTGTTATTATTATTATTATTATTATTATTTCCTTTCATTTTTGTTGTATACTTATTTTCTTCAGGGTCCCAACCAGAGACCTAAGGTTAGAAATGGCTTCATGACATTTTGTACTCGTGATTTTTGTACAAACACACACACGTACGCGTATGCATCACACACACACACACACACACACACACATATATATATATATATATATATATATATATATATATATATATATATATATATATATATATATTATTATTATATTTCGATTTTTGCTATGGTGGCACTACCCACCAAGTTTACAGGAATGCCTATGGCAGGTAGTGTTGTGTTGTTACAGTTAAAGTTCATGATTTGTTTTTCTAGCTCCCATATGATCACTAGCGTTACATGGACAAAGTTATTTTCAATGTGTTGGCTGTACATATAAAGCCATTTTTTTATATTTCTCTTAAACTGGGATTTCCAGGGACTTTTTTCAATGTGTTGTTGTGTTCCTTTTTTATCATTCCAAGCGCACCGACTATGACTGGTACTCTTCTTATTTTCGATATCTTCATTTTTTTTCCTATTTCGATTTCCACCTCTTTATACTTCGATAGTTTTTTTAAATTACTTAGTTGCTGTTACGCTCCGCTGGGTCAGCAATATAAATTAGTAGTCCAGTTTTTTTTTTCTTTTCGCTTTTTTGACAATTATACCGGCCTATTTGTCGCCCTGCGTATGACGATAAACTACATCCGCGTCCTGGGGAAGACGATAAACTACGTCCAACAGCAAGGCCTATGATCAGGAGGTTTTGAGGACTGTGGAACCACCTCTTAATTGCTTGTGTTTCCAGGTCCACCCTGACCCGAGGTGGCAGCACCTGTTAGGGTCCCAGCAAAAGGCAAATAGTTGACATTCAAACTTGTGTAAAAATAGGTTTTAATATCAGAAATACTAAAAATATTACCGGCAATAATTTTTGAAGGTAAAATTATTATCAGCAATATTTAAAAAAAAAAATACCAGCAATACAAACAGCTATTCATTTTTTGAGAAAAATATCTCCTGCTATAGATTTCTTCAAGGAAAATTCTTCCCAGAAATAGATTTTTGATGAAAATCATATTACCAGCAATTAAAACTTTGTCGGCATTAAATAACCCATTGAGGTGTTGATACGACGTACAACAAAACAAAACAAACGAACCAAGATTGTAAATTTCCTAAAAGTAGTTGGATTGTACTCAAAAATATGAGTAAATGAAAAATGGTGACGATTTTTATATTCATTTGACGCAAGTACAGAACATACTAGAGTGAGATAATCTATGGTTTGTTTTTCTAGCTCCCATATGATCACTAGCGTTACATGGACAAAGTTATTCTCAGTTTGTCAAAGAACTTGAACTTTTGGATCCATATTATTATTATTATTATTATTATTATTATTATTATTTATGTTTCCTGCTTTGTATCCTGTAGATTGCCGCTTCTTTGTTAATGGAGTGGATTTGGTGTTTTTCTATTTGTAAAAGAGGGACTATTTTATTTTTGTGATAAATGCTTCCAATCGAATTGTTGTTTTTACAGTTAATTCAAGTTGGATTAGACCTCGATCTCCTAAAGATCTTCGTACGTACAGCCGATCAACATCTGATTTTGAATGGTGCATCCTCATTCGTGTACGCGTTTTTCTGGTCATAGCGTCCAATATTTTAATGTCATTCAACTTCCATTTAATAATCTTGAAGCTGTATTCTATTACGGGTATAGCTAACGTGTTGGTAACCTTCATTTTATTGGCCCCATTAAGTTCGCATTTTAGTATTAAATACACTCTTTCTATAATATTATTTTCGGATTTTTTCTTCATAATTGAATGTTGTATTACTTCTCCTTCATTAATTCCTAAATATTTCTATGTACCATCTTGTTCTAGTTCCTTAATCTTGTTGATATTAGGGTCTAAATCCGTACTTTCTTTAGTTTACCGCCTTTGAAGGTGACTTTGGAAAATTTGTCGATTCCGAATTCATTATTATTATTATTAATATATATATATATATATATATATATATATATATATATATATTTTGAACAATAAGAAAATAAAAATTAAAAATTAAAAATTAAAATCATTAGACACACTGGGTTGTAGATTAATATTCTTTCGTTTTTTTATTATTATTATTCCATTTAGATTCCTCGACTAGTTTCGACCGAAATGGCCATCATCGGGAGGAGAAATTAAATATTTCTGCTTGCTGTTAGCAGTGAACTACAGAAATGAATGTCTTTTGTTGGAGAAAATGAACTTTTTGTCTGTAGTTTTCATTGTTTTTTTTTTTTATCTTTTTCACATGAATCTTTTAACATTCCTTGTGTTGGTCAAACAGTCTCTTTTAAGTTGTTATTTGAGATAAGAACTGGATAGATACATGTTATCCTGAATTCTCTGGTCAGTTTGACAGTTTTATTGGACCTGGTGAGGGGATGTGTCTCTGTTTAGTGTTTGTGTGGGTGTTATTTGGTTCTTAGGGAGTGAGTGAGTATGATATGTGTAAGCGTGTGTATTGTTGTAGGTGTGTGTTATCATTTGGCTCATTAGGGAGTGAGTGAGTATGGTGTGTGTATGTGTGTATGTGTGTATAATCGTGTGGGTGAGTGTATAAGTGTGAGGCCTCCATTCCTCCGTAAGCATGTCTGTCTTGTGTGGGTGAGAAATGTGGGTAGGTTTTGATTTGTTGATTGTCACTATTATATATTGTTAAATTTATGATTTAGCCCGGCTGGATATTGTGTTTTTAGACGTTGTATCCACTTATTTTCATGGGACTCTAAAATCTTTCTAATGTTATCTGCTCTGAACTTTTCTATTCTCTCAATTATAGTGAATCTGGCATGGGTTTTGAAATCGTGTTTTCTAGGCGGAAATGTTGTTCTACAGGTAATAACTGTTCATAGAGTCGATTTAATTCGCTTACGATAATTATTAATTCTGTAGTTAAAGGGCCATTCAGATTTTCCTACATATTGTTTCTGGCATAGTGTGCATTCTAGGAGGTAAATTATGTTTTGACTTCTACAGTTAGAATCGTGGTAGATTTTGAAAGTAGATTTAGTGATTGAGCTAGTGAATGAATTCGTGTTTTTAATATGGTTGCAACATAAACTTCTTTTGTTGTTACATGGTTGGGAAAATCCGGTTGTTTTTGTTCTTAGTTCCTTACGGATTACCTTGTCTCCTGAAATGTAGTTACTACCTATGATTTCTTTTAGGTTCTTAGGTCTACGATATGCAAGAAGGCCGGGTTCCTTAAGCAGTTTTTTAGGTCTGGTTTTGAGATGTAGTATTTCCCAGCGACGTTTGATTATTTGGGATAGTGGGGCAGAGTGGGATTGAAAGTGGTTACTAGAGGGATGCGGCTAGATTTATTTTTTAATCTTGTATATTAGGGTGTCTTCTCTAGGTGTGGAAATTGCTTTATTTATTTGTTCCCTGATTAGGTGTTGTTTATAGCCACGTGTTGTGAATTGATGCTCCAGATTTTCAATGTGTTTATTTAATTCTTCATTGTTGGAACATATCCTTCTGAGTCTAAGTGCTTGTGAATAGGGAAGGTTATCTTTGAGGTGTTTAGGGTGGGAAGACTTAAAGTGTAGATAGTTGTGGGTGTCGGTGATTTTAGTGTGTAGTGTCGTTTGTAGTTTCCTGTTTTCATCTATGTAAATGCGGGTGTCTAAAAATGTTACTAATGTTGTGGATTTTTCATAGTCAAACTTAATTGAGTCGTGCACTGTGTTTAGGGTCATAAGGAATTGGGTAAGTTTGTCATCACTACCCATGTATACAAAGAATATATCATCGATATATCTTGCATAGAATACGCAGTCGCTACCAATGATTGGATAGATATGGGTTTCCTCAAATTTTCCATGAATATTGTAGCATATGATGGAGCTGCAATGGTGACCATGGCACAACCTCTTATTTGAAGGTAGTGTGCTCCATTGAAGTTGAAAGTATTCAATGTAAGGACATGCTCCATGAGTTTTATGATGACTTCTGGGGGGGTCCTGTTTTCTTCTTTTAGTAAAGTGCTTCCTGAAGGGCGGCCAGCCCTTCGATGTTTTAATGTTTGAATATAGTGACGTAACGTCCATAGTCACGAGAATAGCTTTCTCTGGTACTGTTTGTATGTGATTAATTTTGTTCAGTAGATCTGTTGTGTCTCTGATGTAGGATTTTACTTCCTTAGCTAGCGGTTTGTATGTAATGGTCTATGTATTTGGAAATTTTTGTCGTGTGGCAGTTGAACGATGAAATAACCGGCCTTCCTGGATTGTTGCTTTTGTGTATTTTAGGAAGGAGATAGAAGCGGGCAGGTGTAATGTTTGTGGGTGTAAGTGTTGTGCATGTTTCCTTGTCGATTAGATTGTTGCGAAGCATTATTTTTAGTTAGCTAGTTAATTCTTTTTGGTATTCTGGAAGGGGATCTGTAGGTAAACTTTTATATGTTTCTTTGTCGGCTAGCTGTTTGTTGGCCTCTTTAACGTATTCTTCGATTCCCCAGATCACTGTCGCACCCCCTTTGTCAGCCTGTGTTATGATTACGTCATCCCTATGTGTCAGTGTATCGAGGGCTATCCGTTCTCCTTCAGTCATATTGTCACGTGGCAGCTTACGTGCTATTGTTTTCTTTATGTCATTTGTTACGGCTAGTTCGAATGTCTGTATAGTAATGTCTGTGTTTTGTGGGGTGTACGTAGTATCCTTCTCTTTTAATGTCTCAAGTATGGAAGGTGTGTGATCATTTTCCCCATAGTGGGCTTTTAACCGTATTCTTCTAAAGAAGGATTTCAGGTCCTTAGCCAAGGTGTCTTTATCAAACCTTGGGGGACTAGGGCAAAAGCTTAGTCCTTTATTTAATACCCTGAATGCGTTCAGTAAAAATTTATTGTTACTCAAATTTATAACTCGCCCGTATGTGTCAAGTTTGAATTTGCAAGCATGGTGAAGTTCCTTTGTAAAAGCTTGAAAGCTTGCATCATATCTCCTATTAGGGATGCTATACCCCCACCCAGGTGTCCTGGTTGGGGGCTTATTCCGTTTTTTTTAAGGTTAGGTGTGTCTGTTGTTGACTGTCTACTAGGGGCTAATCTAGGTGGTCTGGGATGTCTAATGGAGTTATATATATATATTAATATTATATAAGTATGTTATCTTTCCTGCTATGTATCCTTAAAGTTGGCTCCAAACTATGGTCCTTAGGCCCTATAAATGAATTGTCATTTAATTGAGAGCACTTTTCTTAATATATGAGAAGTTCTTAGTTGGACGATCTACTGGAAAACTTGAATGTTGATGTTACCTGGGAGACTGTTAGTAAAACTGTCCATTTATTTTCTCACGAGGCCCAGTGCTCCGATTATTATCAGTCTTCATTCTCCCCATTCTGGTAATCTCGATCTCTAAGTCTTTCTACTTGGACAATTTTTCACAGTGCTCATATGTCGCTACATTGTTATGTTTGTGGGTAGATTCATTTTTTGGTAGTTCCGGACATGCTGAGATAATATGATCGATGGCTTCATCATATTTTTGCGCATATCTTGCATAGTTAGTTCCATCCTTGATTAGCTGCCACTGATAAGATCTGGTTGCGAGGCTTTAGTCCTGAGCTGCAATGATTAGGCCTTCTGTCTCACCTTTCAGTCCGGTGCTCATCAGCCATTGATGTGTTTTCTGTTGGTCCACATTTGCTTCTTTCGTTCTATTTAGGTATTTGCGATTCAACCACTCCTCATCCCAGTTTTTTTTTCATAATATCATTATTATTATTATTCTGTTTTCTTTTTTAATTTAATTAATTAATTAAATAATTAATTATTAATAATAATAATAATAAAGTGCCTTCTTATTGATATGGCAGTCACTTTGAAGATATTCAAAAAGTTGTCAAAATACAAGGACCTTGAAATAGAAATCTCGAAAATATGGCATATGGTAACATCAACAATCCCTGTTGTATTTGGAGCCCTAGGACTGGTTGGAAAAGATTGCAGTAGACTAATTGAAGGGATTCATGGAAGTCCATGCCTCAAAGAGATACAAAAATTGTCACTTTCCAACAAAAATGCAGTTGCGACGATGCCAAACTCTATTGGCTTATCCTTTTCCTTGGGCACAACTAGTAACGCCTGAAGGGGATCTTGAAAGATGTCAGCTCAAGATCTCCGTATCTTCTCCCCAGGCCTCTAGCACCTTTCACAGATGGACGGTTGCAATCGCAACGCAGATTTACAATTAATGACCTAAATTAGAGATTCCAAAATCAAACAAGTACATTTTAAATATCTTGGAACTGTTTTTAGAGGGAATGGTAAATGTGACACTGAAATAGCATTGAGGTGCATTGGGATAACGAAGAATGCATTCTAAAAGTTAAGATAATCATTAAGAAAAATAAGGATTTTGTTAGAAACTAAGAAAAGACGACTAAAGTATTACGCAATATATATCCTGCTATATCGTAGTGAAGACTAAATAATCGCCTTCCAGACGAAAAAGATACTTGAAGCAACTGAAATGTGTTTCTATAGAAGGATCTTGGCTTCAGCATGGACCGTATATTTGGACAATAATAAGGCTTTAGAGAAAATGGAATCAATAAGGACACATTCATTTAGCATCAGGAAGAGAGAGGTTAAATTTCTAGAGTACATAATGAGGAAAGAGGGTATGTAAAACTTGACACACCCAGGCCAGACTGAAGATAAAAACAATAGAGGGAAACAATGCACCGACCGATCTTGAGTCAACAGTTCGCGGAACAAGGTTTAGCAGAAGAAAAGATAAACTTTATTTACAGCTATAAAGGACTGGAAATTGTGGAGACTGAATCGTCAAAGTTCTGAAGCTATTCGACATATACAAGAAGACTTAAAAAAAAACGTTCACTTCACTTTACATGTTGAGCTGTTTGTGTTGAATTTACAGCGTTATGTACGCTGGGCACAAACCCCCGGATTTGTTTTTGCACTTCATTCATTCAGAAATCTATGGCGCATATTTACTTCTTTCCGAATGTTTTATGGACATGGTTACCTATATGTACGGATTCTTTATGGTGTATCAAGGGAGAATAAACAAATTACCAAATAAACTCCACAATACATAAATCTTTTTTTCAAACAAATAAACAGAGCAGATATATTGGGACGCTACACAGTGTTTTTTTTTATTTCATTTATATTGATATTTTTATTTGGTTAGCGGCTGAAAAAAAAGATGTTATTAGATTTATGACATCACAGAACGGAGAAATAACAGAGAAGAGGGAATCACGTTTAAATATATTAATCAACAAAGAATCAACTTTTTTTTTTAAATAAATTCACCCCAAGTAAATCGATGGCGCCACTAAGACGCAAGGGGCTACTAGTTTAGTATATTACTGCTGGGTTTAAATAATACGACGAACACTTGTATATGAAAATATATAAATATCGTTATTGTGCTAGTTGCGACGAATGGGTGGATTGAGGGAAAATCAAAGAGGTTAAGAATGCGAACACAGGATTTAACAGAGACAATACTTTGGTGAATCGCTAACCAGCCTCTCTGTCCAGATCAACAATATTTCGATATTTCTCCTGTGCAAGTTCGTGTGGTTACGCCTCTTCCAAGTATGCACCCACACAAGGATGCATTCCCTTCCGCTCTGGACACTGATGTGCCCTGTTTATCCAAGGCTCAGGGCACCTGTGCATCCTGTTTATTTTAGCCACCTGATGCATTTCCTGCTTATGCTCTCACCAGTTCCGATTTCCGCTCACAAACTAATGCAGCGGAAGTAAGGCCAAAGGTCTTTCCTCAACCGATATTTAACACTAGCACTGCAAGAGAAGAAAAAGTCTTTAGAAGAAATCGGAAAACCAATAATAGTATGAAGTTCAGAGTTTAGGCGGAGAGGTTAGAAATAAAGAATTGAAGTAGACAAAGAACCGAAACACAAACCTGAACAGATAACAGGAGATAAATCTTTAATCATGTTGACTTATGGCCTCATAATGTTGAAACATTAGTTTCTGTACGATCACCAAAGCTAAGCAACGTCGGGCTTGGTCATTAACTAGATGCTGCAATGGATAATGACTCGGAAGTGATAAACACTGAGCAGATTTCCAATTCCCGTTGGCTTCGTTATATTCACATCTGCGTAAATGCTCTTGTGAAAGGTACGAATCCACCTCTTCTCCCCCCAGCTATGGGTTAATTTTTAAGACTTAAATAACTGATTATTATTTAAAAATCTCGGAAATATGAGACGGTGCAAAGCTTGGATGTGCGGGTGTTGCAATGGATAACAGAGAGGTGAGTTCGAAATCCAGTCAGGTTTGATACATTCACTTATGCCCAAATACATTTGGAAAAGGTACAAAATCAGTTCTTGTCTCTCACCTGGGGTAAATAGTAAAATTTTTATCTGGAAATTATTGTTAGCTAAAAAAAGAAATTTGGCTTTCAATAATCGACAATCAATCAATTATAGCGATTCGAGATTCAGAACTTGATAATTTTGCCTTTCTTTTCTTGGCCTCATCTGTCTGATCAAAACATTGGATTAAATGAGTAATATCACGTATTTTCTCAGTTTTGCTTATTGATTAATTAGTTTTCTACAGATTATCAAATCTTTGCACGTTATCTAAAGCTAGAAAATACATTTTAGATTGTACGAATAATTTTTCGTGATATTTGTTTAGTGATGCGTCTTACTAATTAACCCGTAGCTGTTGGGAGACTTTTTGGATTCTCACCTTACCCAGGGGTAGTAACGAACCCAAATGAATTTGAACTTGGCTCTTTGATCAACATTTTCCGTGCCATTATCCATTACACCAAGCGTACAGCACCTGATATTCCCAAACAGTCAACTCTCTAGGCACTGGTTCTCTCTAGGTTCGAGGTTGCTTAAATTCAGTGATTGTATGGAAACCGATTTGTCAACGTGATTTGGCCATGTCTATGTTTAGTTTCATAACTTTTTATAATAAGTTATTAAATTATATTGGGAAATTATTTTAGTATATTATTTGGTTCGAAGTAAATTATTTATTTTAAATTTAACGTTAACACGTTTCTTCTATCATGTTATACGTAAAAATTAATATTAAATCAGTAAAAGTTAATATTAAAATCTTATAAAAATTAATATTAAATCAGTAAAAGTTAATTTTAAAATCTTATCTAAGTATCTGCATTGATCGTATTTATAATGTCTAACATAGGGTACAGCAAATAGTTGTTCCAAGCTGCTACTCGAAATGCAACTCACTTATTATATATATATATATATATATATATATATATATATATATATATATAGTTCAAGAAAGAAATTCGGATTACTAACGCAAAGAGAATGTCTCATAAAAACATAAAGGAGATAACTGGTTTGTAGTATCTGTAATTAAGATTGGACCTACGTTATAAGTACAGTAGAACCTCGGCATACGAATTTCACCTGTTCCAGTAGTGGATTCGTAACAGGATATCTCGTATGTCGAAATAATTTTCCCTATTTGAAATAAGAGAAATCAAATTAATTCGTTCCAACCCCCGAAAAATATTGATATAAATCTCAACAAAAACCGTATTTTATTAAATTAACGCACTTTTTTTGTAAAGATTATTCACAAATAATGTCAATAAATATATCACTGTGACTCCTTTCCAGGCTTTAGCAATAAGATTTAAGTAATTTAAGATACTGAAGGGATCTTTCCAAAATTCTCTTACGGTCAGGTTTGATAATTCGGTCACTTCAAAACACTTCTGATTCAAGGCAGCTTTATCATAGTTCGTAGACTCGCTATGTCTCACAACACTGTGGTTGCCAGTTCTCGTTTGAAATTTTTCAACATATTCTCGACTTGCCTTAAATGCATTTTCATCTTCTGAATACGTGCCTGGTATTTTTTCTAATAAGATCCACGTATCTCCAGACAAAGATTCGCATCGTAGCTGCCTCTCATTCACCCACACCAAAAACAGCTTCTCAACATCTTCCAAGGCTTTTGGACAATGTTTGGTAATTATGCTAACTCCCTTGGCTACTTAAAGTTTTTTTTTATTTCTATCATTTTCTTTAGGATAATGCAAATTGTTAATGCTGAACGTCCGTATAGATTGGCAAGGTCATAAACACGGTTGCCTTCTTCCTGCTTCTGAAGAATCTGCGTTTTGCACGGATATTTTTCGCTCTTCTTAATAGCAACCAGCTTCTTGGGTGACATCGAGGGCTACAAAAATTGTCTCAAAAATTACTCACTAAAATTTAAAATTTATTGTACATGTACAGTAATATTTATAGTAACACATTAAACTGTACAGTACAGTAACTGTGTGAAAAAATGTAAACGAACAAACTGCAGCGATGAAATGTACTGTTCAAAGCATCCTGAAGTGGATGCGTATTTCATTTTACTGCATAGCTTACGTGTTGTGTCTGCATTTTATACATTTTATTTTTCTCTGATTAAAAATTTTATCTATATTCTTTTTTTTACATTTTTCTACAGTATTTATCAATTTAGAATTCAAAGATTATACATTGCATATTAGACTAAAACACATTTTACATTACATAGATATTAAACGAAACGAACTCGCTATTATCATTTTTTAATATAATAATATTTATTTCAATTCAATAAATTTTAAAATTCACATGCTATCGTACTGTACAGTAATGTACATGTACTATATTCCTTACTGTACACAAATTTTTGCACATTATTAATTTATTTTACACTTATACTAATTTAATTACAAATATGCGTACACTACAAATGTTTATTCTACGACGTAACAAATAAGGCTGAGATGGGATGATGCAATTCTCGTATCATCATACTACATCTAGTGTTATGGAACTGCATAGAAATATGTACTGTATAATAATTTAATACAGTTCTGTATATAAAACATATAATATAATAATGTAAACTGTATATAAAAAATAACAATATATGAATACAAAATACAGTATAAGATATATCAGCAAATATATAGCAGAGTGCAGTACAGTATAAAAATGCAGTATAAAAATTATTGTAATACTGTATAATACAACAGTATTATATTAACATATATAAAATATATAATAATATAATGTATAATGAATAAAATTATAAAATATAGTATATTTAAATAAGATTAAACAGTATTTACGGTCGATTTATATCAAATATCTAATTTGAAATGCTGTGGCGGGAAGTCCATTCTTAATTATGTAAGTCGAAATTAATTCGTACGTGGAAACAAATTTTCTGATAAATTTTGTTCGTATGGTGTGATTTTCTTAAGCTGATGTGTTCGTAAATCGAGGGTCGACTTTATCTCAAATTATTATGATACAGTAGTTGAATCGATTCACTATAAGTAACTCTATTATTTCTCTCCCGTTTAATATTACCACGTCAAATACCGAATTGAATGATGGAGATTTGTATGAGGACCACGATGTGATTTAAGCATGTTTTCTTCTGGCCGACACCAAAACCTCGAACCGAACTGGCAGAGCGTCTTCGTAGAGAGTTTACGTGTATCATAAAATTGTCCTAATTCCATGATACTTCAAAAGTTAAAAAGAAAAAAAAGTTGGAATCCGATGGATATGAAGAGATACAAGCTCATGCTTGAAAAAGAACTGTCGATCCAACGTGCTAAAATGGTTGACTATATCAAAGAAGTCATCAAAGATGCGATCCATCCAGGTGAAGACAACAGAGAGATTTTACAACTGTCCGTTCCTTCTTTGATGACTGGCCTAAAAGCGAATTTGTATTTAAGTGTCCAAGTGCTCTCCATCAAGTGATGCGGATGTCAAAGGTCATATATGCACTCAAGATATAACTATTTCATCAACGGCTGCGTTCCTCTTGTCGGGAAATAAAAATAATAAGAAATGTAGGATATTTTGTAGCACTCTATATGTATCTCTCTCTTTATCTCTCTCTCCCTTTCCCTCTCTCTCTCTCTCTCTCTCTCATATATATATATATATATATATATATATATATATATATATATATATATATATATATATCTCACTGTGTTCGTATCTAAGTTTCTTCAAATCTCTCTCTGTCAATATATATATATATATATATATATATATATATATATGAAGAAATATAGTCTTAAGGTGTGCTATATTTATGGGATAAAGTGCTCAATATCAGAGATAGAGCGTGTGTAAATATAGAGGTGAACATAGAAGTCAACACTTAGAGGCGACTGTCTGTTTCATACTATATGCAATCGTCAGGCCACCGATTGCATATAGCCTGACGCTTGCATATGGCCTGACGATTGCATATAGCAGGAAACAGACTGTCGCCTCTAAGTGTTGACTTCTATGTTCACTTGAACATGAAGGAGAAAAAACTGAATTATTTTTAATAATATGTGGAAATTTCCACCCTTTACCTGATGACGATCGCTAAACCAGAAACCCGTGTAGTAAAATTATGGAAAATAAAGAATAATATTTAAAAAAAAAAAAAATCCACATTACAACCAAAATGCTTTGCGGTAATACTCTTCTTTTAATATACACCTTTTTCTCTCGTTGGAACTACTATAGCCTCTTCCTTTTACCCTCCACACACATATATATATATATATATATATATATATATATATATATATATATATATATTAGTCTGTTTCTATCTATTTAGCTATTTGTATTTGTACCTCTTTTTATATATATCAGTCCTTTTCTATCTATCTTCCTACCTATCTTTACCCCTCTCTATATATATCACTCTGTCCTTATGTAGGTATGTATGTATCTCTCTCTATATATATACATATGTGGGTGTATACGTGTGTGTTAGTCTGCTGATTTCTATCTATATCATTTTGTTTATATCTATCTTTTTTTAATCATTTCAGGACAAGCAAGGCGGGATTGGAATTAGTACGCATGTGGTTAGAGAAAGTGAATGTGAGAGAAAGAAAAAAACTGTTTATATGGCGATTGAGGAAAGGATAAAAAAAATGTACGGGTTCAAGACCAACAGAAGATGGCGATTGACGTTGCATTTCAATTTTTGAAGATTATAATTATCAGGGAAGCAAGTAAGTGGAAGCAAGTTACACTCTCGGGAAGAGCGAGTAAAGGTCATCTATCTATCTATCTATCTATCTATCTATCTATCTCACCAATCACAAGGTATGTTCTGGACTATTCATCCCTACCATCTCCACCTACACCCCCCATACCAAGTGAGTGTTTTTGTTCGGGACACTTCGTCCTATCTCACCATATTCACCATCCATCCTCAGTGCGAGAATTTGACCTTGGAAATCGACATCCATTTCAGAGCCGCCTTAATTTTCAATAAACCACCATTGAAGACAAGTCCGCTTGAATTATCCATAAAAAAATGTAAAATTTAATTATGGTAATTATGAATTTAAATAATCTCTTGTAAATAATTTGAAATTCTATGGGCCATCTTGTGGTTTGTGAATTTTTAAAACTTTGTTATTTTCTTTTGTTTTTGTTTGGTTTTGTTTGTTTGTTTTTTTTGTTTTTTTTCTTATCAATCTCAATGGGTTATTTAATGCCGCCAACATTTTAGGATAGATTCGTATGAATAGAATATGTATTCTTTGGTTTAGATTGGTTGGGTTTATTTTGTTTTACGGCATATCAATCTCAATGGGTTATTTAATGCCGACAACATTTTTATTGCTGCTAAAATATTTTTCAAAAATATATTGTTGGTAATAATTTTTCAAAAATCTATCCCTGAATTTTTTTTTCAAAAATGCATTGGTGGTGTTATTTTTTCATTCGAAAAATGTATTGTTGGTAAAAATGTATTGTTGGTGCTACAACCCCGGGTCAGGGTGGACCTGGGAACATCAGCAATTCATAGGTGATTCCATGATCCTCAAAACCTTCTGATCAAAGGCCTTGCTTTCGAATGTAGTTTATCCTCTTATTCAGGAACGCGTACGTAGTTGACCGTCGTATTCAGGACGCGGATGTATTTTATATCTTACCCAGGACGCGGATATAGTTTATCGTCTTACCGAGGATGCGGATGTAGTTTATCGTCTTACTCAGGACGTGAATGTAGTTTATCGTCTTACCCAGAACGCGGATGTAGTTCATCGTCTTACCCAGGACGCGGATGTTGTTTAACGTCTTACCCAGGACGCGGATGTATTTTATCGTCTTACCCATGATGCGGATGTTGTTTAACGTCTTACCCAGAATGCGGATGTAGTTCATCGTCTTACCCAGGACGCGGATGTAGTTCATTGTCTTACCCAGGACGCGGATGTAGTTCATCGTCTTACCCAGGATGCGGATGTATTTTTATTGTTTTATCCAGAAAGCTTAATTTTTATGTGATGCGTTTCCGATGTTTTAGCTTATCCTATATTCTGTTGCTATCAATTTCATTTTTTTTTTATTTCAGCCTCCACCACAACTTGTTTAATTTAGAATATGTTTACCAACTATTGATTATCAAGGCTGAAAAATTAAGAGTGATTTAAGTTTTATCATCGCCACTTTTTTAGTTGGTAGTTGACATCAGAATTAAATCAAGACTTAATGTAATTCATTCGTATTTTATTTTATTTATTTTTTATTTCACAGATTAATAGGAGTAAAATAAATAGTTCAACTATAATCCGGCTTGCACTCCTTCCATGTCTATTGAACAGGAATGGATATTCATCCCTTGTTCTTTGTTCAGCATTTGATTTACCAGTTCTTTTTCTCTCTTTTACCAGTGCCACAATGATTTAACTGTCTTAACGTTTTGGTGATCAGACAAACCAGAGGATGTGACTTTCCATTATGAGGGTACCGGATTGGCAATTTGCTGGCTGCTATTTCCAACTGGTCGTTATGAGCCTAAACTCTTTAATAACGCTTAGAAAGGCTGCTCTGATCAATAGTTGCATAATATCGGGTTATCTGTAGTACCATGTCGCGCATGGGTAAGTGACCCTTCATGATTGTTGACCCACATGTCACATTATGTTCAGTTCTTAGCCTTACCCGGGCTGGTTTCAATTGCCATTGACGACAACTAGTGACAATTACAGCGATCTTTGTTTTATCTTCTCAAAATGAATCTCATGGAAAACACAACAAAAAGAATTACAATTAATCTAGTAAAAAAAACACACCAAAACCTTTCCTTCTCCAATATTCGTTTCAACTTCTACAGCATACCTCGGAATCGTCGCTAGATATCTTTTTCCTATTTGAAACCAAATTAATTTTTTTTTCATTGCTACCAATGTAGTCTTAGTTCCAGGTAATCTTTCCCTTTGCCGAAAAGATTTCAGAATTCATATCAATGACCTTGGTGTCTACATCCAGGATAATCTTCCGATCGCCAGGGAATTGTTTATTGAAACCCTCTTTCATGTGCTTCCGTCGATCGTTACTAAACTCTGTTAGCTATCTCTTTTTCATTTATCGCCTCCACTCCTCTCATAACTGCAGTATATTTGGCATAATAGCTGACAGTATAAAAAAGGCGATTTTTCTCAAGCTATCTGTGAACATCTTTTCTTCGGGGATATCAATGCTCACCATGAGCCTTGGCTGAAACATTTTATCGGTACTGATATTGCTGGTATTCCATTGCCCAATTCCTTAGTCAAATCGTGGACTTTTTACTCGTTTCCCCAGCAAAACCGAGTAACAGGCATCTCTATTCTCACCTACTCTCCTCGCTCTTGCCGAGCTTTGCAAAACTGCCTTCTTGGTTATTCGGACCATTCTGTGGAATCCATTGTTATTTCCTCCCAAGAATCCATTAGAACGTCCTATCCATAAATCTCTTTCCGTTGCCAGCATTCTGACTGGGACTCCATGATTTTCTTCGTGACGCCCCTTTAATTTCAAATTGAAAATTGTATTGGAATTTTTGGGTACCCTGGTATACTAGTGAGCCAGCCAAAAGGAGCTGACTCATTTTATAGTTCACCAATACAAGGCTCAACCAATCAGAACGCTCAAAATATTCAATGCGACCTGTATAAAGGCGGCCATGTTTTTTCCCCGAATATTCACTGCCAGCCTTTGATATCGAAGACTGAAGAACTACGGAACAGCTCCTGGTGGTCTTGGCGATATAGTCAGATTCAGTAGAGTGTCTGACTCGTGAGTGTTAATCTTTAACGTTGTTTCATTGAACAGATTACGTACTGCGCTGCATTCTATATTCATAGACTATGGTGAGCATGGTCAACAAATTGCACCACTGAAGTTTCTCCTTGGGACAAAGCCTGCATTGATGTTTTCATTCCTTCTCGAACATACCAGGTCAAACATCAGTTATCCCTATGGTTAACACCAGTATGATCGGCCTCTCTAGCATAGGGAAACCTCTATTTTCGTATATGCCAGCGTATATGTAAGCGAGTCCGCGAAAGAGATAAGTGTCTGTTTGGATAGATAATGAGGCACCGCATAGCTTCTTACAATTTTGGCTCTCGGGATTATTGCCGGCACTGTAATAGGGTATTACATAAGTGCAAGGGCTATATTCCTCAAAATCTATCCTTGACTTATCTGAGAGTAACCCTGTCTAACTTCCCACTTAGAACTGAATACCTGTTAGGTAATATGCATATAACCGCTTCCATCCTTTTTAGCTATCATCTCTAACCTAGATCCCCACAAAGCATGTGGACCCAATGGTATCCCTGTAATACTCATTAAAAAGTGTGCTTCCAAAATGGCGCCTGTTATCTCTAAACTCTATAATAAATGCCTCGCTTTCTCCTGCTTTCCCGCCTGCTGGAAGTCATCATCTGTTGTTGCAGTTTTTAAGTACTCTGGTCAAACTTTTGACCCATCCAGCTATTGGCCTATTAGCCTTCTCCCTGTTTTGAGGAAACTCTTAGAGGCCCTAATCAATGCTGAATTGATCATTTTTCATCACAAGACCTTTTCTCAGACAAGCAATATGCCCTTCGTTTCTCCAATATAACTGCCGATGTACTGATGATGATTGCAGAAAGTGTTTATTTGTCTCTAGACAAATAAAAGTTAAGTCCGAGCTTTTGACAAGATTTGGCATATAGGTCTTCTCTACACGTTGAAAAGTTACGTTATCTACGGACACATTTTTTAACTAATCCAGTCTTTCCTATCAAGTCGCGAAATGAAAGTTACTCTGAATGGTCACTCGTCTACATCGCTTCGTAATAATGCTTGTGTCCCCCATCATTGGTACTACTCTGTTTTTAATCTTCATTAATGACATGACATCAACTCTTAAATCACTGATGACAAAACCATTTACTGCGGTAGTAAGGATCATCAGTCAGACAAGGTCAAAATGGCAGCCGATGTCCAAAACGAACTCAATGCCCTAGTTAATTACGGACATAAGTTGGCTTGTTAATTTTAACGCCTCGAAAATTAAACTCTCTCCATTATTCACCTGAGAGACCGCTCTCTGTCTTCCATCAGCACGGCTGATGCTAACCTTCAGGAATGTGACACATCACGCCTTCTCAGGCTAAAGTTTTCAGTTGATATGAAGTGTAAAAACTATATTGAATCCATCGTTAGGCCAACTGCTAAGAAAATCGGTTCACTGTATTTTGCAAGATAATTTTTTCTCTATAATCTGTCTTATAATTCTACCATTCACCCATGCTTACAATATTGCTGCCACATATGGTCCGGTGCCCCTTCTATTATCTTGGGCTCCTTGATAAGATCCAAAGAAGAAGATTAGTAATGTCATTGGCTCTGATCTGGAGGTTCGGCTTCAGTCACTTACTCAGAGCCCTAAGCAGCCTCTCTGTACCTTTTCAAAAAAATATTTCATGGTAATTTTTCGAAAGACCTCTTCTCTATTGTGCCTAGACATCATGAATTGCAGCGCAGTACGAGATTGGTGTCGAGATCTCATCAATTGACATCTGAGCTGGCTAGATATCGTGGTTAGGTAAGTTCTATGCTAACACCTTCATTTGTCGGACTTCTGGCTTGTGGAAAACTTTTCTGGCTCCATACTTTCCAGCCATCTTTAATCTGCAAAAATTTAAATGTAATGTCAATCGCTATCTACTCTCCTGCTGATTACTATTTTCTCCTTTCATTCAATATTAATGTTTCTGTTCCTAATTCTTCCAAACCCTGTATACCCTTGTATTTTAGTGGCTTTATCACGGGGTGATACCGATTAAAAAATCTTTCTATATCTCAGTCTGTTACAGCCGGTGTACTCTCTCTTTATATACCAATATCTATCTATCTATCTACTGTCTCCCCACTAAAACGAGTAGTGACACAAGTTAAGTTTTTTAGGTGGGAACCCGAGCGCATACACCCGGGCTAGGAACAAAAATTACCCGGAGATCCCGCAACCTTCGGTTACGATGGCCTCGGTGCGTTCACCTTCACTATCTCTGGTGCAGTGAGAGGGCCTGTCCTCGGGCAGCTGTTACCCAGGGATGGGCACCTCTCAGTATAATTTTCCTCACTTGCGAAAGAGAGGCACCTCAGGGATGATAAGTAATGATGAGCGCGGTTTACACTGTCTATCTATCTAGAAAAATACGACTAATTGCAGAGTTGTTTTTTTTTTTTTTTTTTTGACGCGTTCAATCATTTAGGATAACTATTTATCTATCTATCTATCTATCTATCTATCTATCTATCTAGCAGTTTGTTTGAATCTATCTATCTATCTGTCTGTATGTATGTATTTCTCTCTTTCTCTCCGCACACACACACACACACACACACACACACACACACACACATATATATATATATATATATATATATATATATATGAATCTGTTCCTATCTATCTTACACTTTTATAATTTTTTGTCATTTATCACTCTTTCTCTGTTTCAGTCTCTCTCCATTCTCTCTTTCTCTCTCTCTCTCTCTCTCTCTCTCTCTCTATATATATATATATATATATATATATATATATATATCAGTCTGTAGAAATTTCTCTATCTACTTTATTTGACGCTAGTTAAATAGCCATTGCCAGATAAGCTGTCAGGACATTCCATATTTAATTTATTGACTTATGCACCGTTAATTGGGATTATACTACAAGTCAACTTTATGTGTGATTATCACCGCACATATATTTAATTAGCTTAGCTTAGTCTGGCACAAGGTCAAATGTCATTTGAGTAATGCCCACCTTCTTTGAAAATCACTTGATGAAATCCTATTCATTTGTGTATTTATTCTGCATTCGAAAAAAAAAAACACGCCAAAAGTTCGTTCCAATGAGAAATAAGTGAACATTTTCAAACACAAACAAAATGGAAATCGATGGATATATAGTTACAAAATAATTAGGTCGACAGAAAGATGTATCGATTGATAATAGCCAGATAATACTATCAGTTGTTTAATAAATAAAAAGGAATTAACCTTAATTTTAATATAATATGTCTATACGTTCCTTAACAGTAATGGTGATGGAAATGTTAATAGCGGCTCTATCTTTTCCTATATATACCAATCTGTATATACCTATGTATCTATCTAGAAAAATAAGACTAATTGGAAAAGTTTTCTTTTTTTTTTGTGACGCGTTTCTTTCTTTCTTTCTTCCACACTTTCTTTCTCTCTGTCTGTCTGTCTATCTATCTATCTATCTATCTAAATAAATAAATAAATAAAGAACCCATACATACGTCGTGCGATCTATTATTTCATTTCTTTCTTTCTTTCTTTCTTTCTTTCTTTCTTTCTTTCTTTCTTTCTTTCTTTCTTTCTTTGCCCGCCAATCTATCTATCTATCTATCTATCTATCTATCTATCTATCTATCTATCTATCTAAATAAATAAATAAATAAATAAGTAACCCATACACACGGAGTGAGATCTATTATTTCATTTATTCTAACTTCCTTTCTTTGTTTGTTTGTTTTTCTTTGTTTCTTTCTTTCTTTGTCCGTCTATCTATCTATCTATCTATCTATCTATCTATCTATCTATCTATCTAAATAACTATATAAATAAATGACACATACATAAGTAGTGAGATCTATTATTTCATTTATTGTTTGTTTGTTTCTTTCTTTCTTTCTTTGTACACCTATCTATCTATCTATCTTGCAGTTTGATCGAATCTATCTGTATGTATGTATGTATGTATGTATATATATATATATATATATTTATATATATATATATATATATCTTCTCTTTCTTTCTCTCTCTCTCTCTCTCTCTCTCTCTCTCTCTCTCTCTCTCTCTCTAAGCTGTTTAATTACAAGGACACATTTGGCATTCATTGAACTAGCATGCAAAACTACCGTCGGTTAAAATCTCAAAACAATTTCCCAAGAAAATCGATTCCCCAAATCTATTAGTTATCGATCTTTCCCTTATTCATGTACGTTTCCTTCCTAATCATCTGTTTGATATAATGTAGAACGCCAACATCTTGATGATGTCATTATGCCCACTAAGAGTTATATGTGCTATCCATTCAAGTTGTTGCTCCTGCTGGAAATGATATGATTCAATAGATCCAGTTCAGGTTCGAAGTAGAATGAACTTATTCAACATAATACAGACTTTACTCTTTATACAACTGAGAGTTTAGATATTTCTGGATGGGTTTGGCGCTATGCATGCTATCCATATGAAAGTCTCGATCTGTCCTGGTTATTTACGAAAATGGTTTGAGATTTGGCAATGTAGTAATTGTTACACAAGATTGGTGTAGATGCCTATCATTATTCATTCAGTCTGTTAAGTGTCATATGTGATACACGCTTGGTCGATCATGTATCTTTTAATACATGACTGACGAGGCAGATTTTTTCAGCAGTGGGTTGGCATTTCTTTCTGCGATAGACTGGTTGCCAACCAATCCTAAAGAGCCCAGTCTGTCCTGCTATTCAACCTTTAGCGGGGATGGATAAAAGATGGATTCATACCTTTCCCAAGTAAATGAATCTAACGAACTAGACTGGAATTCGAACTTGGCTCTCCGAGATCTCACTCCGACTCTATAATTATTATCGGATTTTTATTTCTATTTTTATAAGTGTCGTTCAGAAAGTTCTAAGTCTCACCCAGGATGAGTCGGAAAAACAAGCTAGTTTTTCACTATTTTTTCAATATAATCTCCCTTGATATCATTGCAATTGGCCCAACGATGCTTAAGCATAGCAATCCCATAATGGAAGTAGCTGGCCTCCTGGTCACCCACAAACTCCTGCATAGCGCAGATGATGTCATCATTGTTTCCAAAATGGCGACCAAGCAGGTGGGATTTTAGTTTAGGAAAGAGTAAGAAGTCAGATGGCCCTAACTGAGGTGAGCAAGGGGGGTATAGTCACAGTTCAAATGCACATTTGTCTGGCTAAGATAAAGTAGTTATCAGTGTGAAACGGGCGCGTGATCTTGGTGCAAGAGCACACAGCGCATCAGCTTCTTTCTGCGTTTCAACTTGATCGCTTCCTTCATTTGTCTGATGTCTGATGCAAAGTACGGTCCATTAATAGTTTTTCCATTTTCCCATTTCCAGGTAGTGTATCATGATTAAACCTTTCAGAATCACCTTGTCAATAGAAGCTGCCTGCATCAACATCATCAAAAGTGGAGAACCATATTTTTTCCACTCTTAGTTTTAAATCTTTGATTCAGAATCGAATAGTTAACCCAGGTTTCATCTTTGTTGCTAATCTACGGTGGAATTTCACAGGGTCAGCCTGGAAGCGAGTCAGAAGTATCTTGGAAATGTCAACTCAATTCAGCTTGTGTTCTTTTGTTAGAATTCTTGGGACCCATTTTGCAGGCAACTTGTTCATCTTTAATATCGCAGTTAAAACAGTCTGGAATGAACGAGAATTAATGCATATAGATTTAGCTATCTACTGGACAGTAAGACGTCTATCATCCAAAACAATACGGTGAATGGCATTCGGAGGACCTGACCGACGGTCATCTTCTGTGCTGTTCTTGCCCCAAATGAATTCCACAGCCCAAAACGACAGTCCACAGCAAGTGTCTGCACCAGGTCCTCGTGGATTTCCTTGGGTTTCCTACCTTTTTTTCCAGATAATTCGTGATTGTTTGGGTCTTTGTGTTGTCCATTTTTAGATTTGATGCACACATGTCACCTGCGCAGAAATTAAGACAAAAATCTTAATAACGTTTCTAGTTTTATAAAAATTGGTAAGGTGTTGCTTTCTAGGTGAGGGGTAAAACCTTTTGAAATATTCTTATATTTGAATTTTTCTTAATGCTGTATTTACGGTGATAATTAATGCATTAATATTTAATGCCAGTGGAAAACATGAACCCAAGAAGGCGTAGTCACACACACACACACACACACACACACACACACACACACACACACACACACACACACATATATATATATATATATATATATATATATAAATAGAGAGAGAGAGAGAGAGAGAGAGAGAGAGAGGCACGCACGCACGCACGCACGCACGGTGGAGTAATGGATATCGACTTGGATTGAGAAATCGGAGAGCCGAGTTCGAATTCCAGTCGAATCAATTACTTTCATTTACGTGCTAATACCCTTGGAAATGGTGTGAATCTCTTCTTCACCCTCCAGCTATGGGTTCTATAGCCTTGGATTGCAACTGGTCTAGGAGAAGGACAACCCTTTAATTGTTTAATTAATGTTTCCAAATGGAAAATTATAAACAAATGGAAAATTTTAAACAAAACTAGAACTTGTAAAACTTGCGATGACCCACGCCCTTTATGCCTACATGAAAAACTACACATTATTAAGTTTCTAAATAATAAAAATCTATTAAACAATAGACATGAGTTAACGGTTTTTTGCAGACATCATCAAATTTTTGCATTGAATAATTAGCATAAAAACAAACAAACAATAAAATAAATTTTAAAATCCATAGTCCTAATAGTTTAAATGCCCTACAAAAAAAGATAACCCTTTATGAAGTCGTCAAAAGACAAATGTTACGGCAGTTTTTATATACACAAAACCCTTTCAGAAAAAAATAAAATAAAAAAATAAATAAATCTCCATAGACACGTAAACCAGACTAGGCGAAGTCATCTTCCGCTTTAAATTTAGACACCCCAACCTTAGCCTGACTTGACATCTGTGAATGTAACTTTATACTGATACAAATTATTAACACCTTACACCCCTTTTTATTTAAACAATTGCTCTAGCCGTTACCATAGAAATTTTGATTTCAATAATGAATATGCTATTAAAACACGTAAATTTCAGAAATAAGTTATTCCCAAAAAAATTTCGCTTGAAGATGGAACAGAACTTACTTTAATTCAATTTAATTCAAATAATTGTATTGAAGTTTTAGGCTCTTGTTTTGAAACATGAGAACTCTTATGTAGCGTGTTGGAATCATATTTTTAAATAAATAATTATATTTATGCTCTACTTTTGTATCGAGCACTATTTTTTAAAAATAATAACAAAAATACTAAAGAACTTTGGATTATTTACCTAACCAGTTCTTTCCTATTTTCTATATATTTTCACACACACACACACACACACACACACACACACACACACACACATATATATATATATATATATATATATATATATATATATATATATATATATATATATATATATATATATAAATAATTTAGGAGATCAGCCGATTCCTCTACCTTGGTTTCAAACTTTCGTTAACTTCAGGCGATGTCGGTCAATTGATTTCCTAAAGCTTAAATGAATAAGCGCCGGACGAGAGTTGTGGTAGACAGGGGGGAGGTGGTGGTGGAAGAGGAGGAGGAGGAGAGAAAAACCAAGAAACTAAAATAAAAAAAAGACAAAATACCAGAAATTTAAAAACTAACTAAAACTGCAGCAAATCATCGTTAACGGTGAGACATGCAAGTGTAGAAATAAAATTAGATGTCCATTAGACAGAGTTTGCAAAACTGAAGCAGTAATTTACAAAGTAGGCGTAATAGATAAAAAAAAAAACATAAAATATTTATACAGAGTTTAGGTGGTGCAATCACGTCATCTTTTAAACTAGAATGTTTTAGGAATTCTACTAGACTAGTCAATCATGTCTGAAAATTAAAGAAAAAAAAATTAAAAAAGATCAATTTCTAAAGTGGAAAGTCTAAAAAATAAGGACAACCTTACAACAATCATGGCAATATCTGCAACCTTCGTTAACTAGAATATTTACCTGTAATAAGATTTCCACACGAAAACACCATTTGAATGATAGAGCAGAAATTATGATCCGATGTATACATACTAAAATGTCACTTTAGAATTCATATGAAGTGGAATGAAAAGGATGTATATTCTATTTAATCTCCGCCGATACATTTCAAATACGTTTCCTCTTTCCTTGCTCCTCCTTCTGTTATCCCACATTGTACACTTATTTATTTATTAAAAAATATAGCGTTTATAATGTTTTATTATTTTTTTATTTTTATTTTTTTAAATAAAGCCTTAGGAAATCAATTGACCGAAATCGCCTGAAGATACCAAAAGGTTAAAATCAAGATGGCGAAATCGGCTGATCTCCCAATGTTTTATACTTGAAATCTCTACATGTTAAATTTCTATGTTTTTATATCTGCATTGAGCGCTTTAATACTACTGTTTCCTGAGCTAATTCAACACTGACCATTAACTGTTTATCATATATATATATATATATATATATATATATATATCACAGGAGGTTACGAAAAATTGCTGCCCTAGCACGCAACATATTTCAATGACCAGAGAACATGGCCAGGAGAAAGTTAAATGGCCAGGGCCAGGGGAATGTTAAATGCAATTCTTGCTACGTTTTGCCAAATGTATTTAATTGGTTTCTAAATAAGTGGAAATACCTTGAAGTCATTTTTGCTGGAGAGACACGAATACATATAAATGTATGTGCATGTAGATATAAAAGTCTGTATATCTGTGTGCCTGCAGCTACTCACGCGCATATCTTTGCGTGTGTGTTTAATGTAGCTTATATTTGCGTGTATGAAGGCAACTATTAGAATTCATTGAAAAAAGACATGCTAAATGAATTACTATGAATTAATGATTGTCTTCATTTATCTTACGTATTTATTTCTTTCCAAAATTCGATATTTAATTATTCATCTCTAATTAATGTTTATTCAGTAATTTAATTAAGACATCAAATCAAAACTAAAAGAATATGGAATTCCTTTTCACATATAGCATATTTGGATTAATGACAGTGCTCTCTTGTGGAGAAGGCAAACATAGCTTTTCCTTCTCTATCTGTCTATATTTCTTAGATGAGATATTATGTACACTATTTACATTATTCGGACTATTGTCCTCATGTTTGTTGCCGTATTTATCACAACGTTTCGGCCGATGTACGCTCTGGCCTTCTTCAGTTGATTGGAATGTCGAACTGAACGCTTTATTTCGCTCGCTGGAGCAGACTTATAGTTTCACGTGTGATATCTAATGGATGTCATTTATCAGTTATCTCCTGTCAATTCCCCTCTCCAAGTTCTCCACTGCTTTAACCAGGTATTGAACTCACAACTCTTTGGGTCCTGTCACTGGATCTAACCAGCACCTTTATCCATTGTGCCTTCTTGAGGATATCTCGCCGATCTACTCGACTATGAAGGAAAGGGTCTAACCGGACTAATGGGACAATAATCAAATTGAATTAAGTGAAGCTTCACTGTAAGTGAATTCGTCAGTATTTCCTTACATTGGGGTACTCCAAATGTACAGTCCTTACCAAAAAATATAGTATTGGAGTCTTTACACTTAACTTTCTGTAATTCAACTCTACATCGGTATTATTGCAGCCGACTAAAATTTCTCAAATTACTAATTATTTAAAGCTCCAAGATAAAATCAAATGAAGATCAGCAATATTATTGGTCCTGATCTGGTGTCTCGGCTTCAGTCATTCCCACCGACGTAAGGTTACCTCCCTCTGGCTTTTCTACAAATAAATTCGCAGTAATTATTCGGATGAGCTCTTCGCTATGGTACGTAGAAAATTTGAATTTAAGAGCAGTACTGGCAAAGAAATCTCAACAAAACACAGTTCAGTTATTTTTTAAAATATTCTAACATAAATATCATTTTATTTACTACATCACATTGAAACAAAGGTCCCCGTACAATAAATCCCATAGACTAGATAAAGTGTTCAGTTCGAAATTCCAAGAAGTATCACCTGAAGAATACCTTAGTCTCCACTCATATATATACGCAAGTCTTTGTGTATGTGTGTGCGCACGCAGTGCACATGCTTGACTTAATGACAAAAATGTATATACGTGTCACATGATTTCCATCTTTCCTAAGACTGAAACCTCGTGAATATTAAAGATGAGGATAGTAGTTGGAACAATGTAAATAGTGTAAACAGACATTATAATGTAACTTATTACTGTCGGTCAGATGTAATTTATTAATGAGATTTTAACCCAGCAAACTGTAAACATTTCCACTGATATAGATCTATCTGAGTCGTTTCATTTACAACGTC
>CAHIKZ030000058.1:2772500-2830000 GCA_903632075.3 Acanthosepion pharaonis
ATATTATATATATATATATATGCTATATTTATCGGGAAAGAGGACTCAATATGTGAGAGACTGGGCGTGTATAAAACTAGACAGATTGGATATACTAACGTATATATGTATGTTTGTGTGTGTGGGTAAGCGTGTGTATCGTGTGGGCGTGCCCAGTTATATTCATCCGGTGAGATTACTCAATATCTCTGATACATTATTTATACATATAACCGGTGTAGACATAGGGTTCAACACTGCATAGTTACGACTTGCAGAACACTTGAGGCGTGAAAGAAAATTGCCTTGCAGTATTTACACCTATATGCAACTGTGCATCTTACATCTATCTAGATTGTGCTTGACCAGAAAGAAAATAATACAACAACAATTATTGTTTTCCTAAAAAATAACCTAATAATAATTTCAGGACAGCAATGTCTATATTTATAATGATCGATAGCAAAATCATGTTCATTAATAATAATAATAATAATAATAAAGAAGTAGAAATTAATTTAAATATCACAAACATAATTTTGGATTTCTCTGTTGTGTAAAATATATGCTTTGTTATAATAAATATATTGGACTCTTTTTCTGGATCAGTTTTGTTATTTTATATTATTAGGACCCACTTAGATTATATATATATATATATATATATATATATATATATATATATATATATATATATATTAGTAAAAAAAGGAAGAACAGTAAGATATGTAATCCGGTGTTCTTATTAATATTTTTATTTTTACAAAAAAGTGCTCAATGTAAATTTACAGAGCATATATATCACAAATTGACTGATTAAAAAATATGACTCCTTCGCTACACGGGATTTACCGTGTTTCAAAAACGGAAAACAAAATCATCAAATGCAATTATATTAAATTAAAAGCATTAGTTCTGTTTCATCTTCAAGCGAATTTTGAAGATGAAACAGAACTAATTCTTTTAATTTAATATAATTAATAAGATTAAATAATATATTTGAATTTGAAGTTTTTGTTTTCTACTTTTGAAACATGGCAATTTCTGTGTATCGATGAAACCACATTTTTAAATCAGTTAATTTGTAATACATATATATATATATATATATATATATACGTTTGTGTGTGTGTGCGTGCGCGCACGCGTGTGTGTGTGTGTGTGTGTGTTTATATGTACTGACTTTGAAATGTTATTTTTTTAATCATTTTACCCCCGAGCAAGGCGATAAAAGGGACTAGGATACAAGGGGTTTTTGACAATGAAAGAAACAGAGAGGACCATGAAAAAATACAATTCATGGAGACGACAGCACGACAAATTTTTGAAGATCGTAGTTGAAAGGAAGGTAAGAAGTTGGAAGTACTGGAGAATAAAATATTATCATAAAACTAACGGTTCCATCTACCAATTTCAAAAGTGATACTATGAGATCTAGTAGCCTGTCTACTACTGTGCTTAAATTCCTGAAGTCTAGTTACCAAAAATAAAAGCTCTTCAAAACAATTACCGAACAATTATTTATAGAAAAGAAACGGGCAAGCTACGTTGCTAAAGTGGGAAATTGAGTGAAGCCGAGTTGCCATGTCAGGACTAATAACGTTGCAGATATTTGTGTTAATGTGAATGTGTTTCTGTATGAGTTACGTATATCCATGTCTTTGAGGGCATGCTTATCAACACATGTGGCTGTATGTTTCAATGCGTAATTATAATAATTAGATGAAATAATTTTTTAAAAACATTGCATTAGTCAGAAAGAGACAGCTGAAGTTTTGTGGGTAACTAATGAGAACAGAATGTTTGGAGAATTTAACGCTCTCGGGGAACACTAAAGTGAAGATACACCCTCTGAATATCTGAGGGAATTGCGAAATTACGAAAGAACAAAGAGACGTGGTAATTAAGCAATAGTAATAGAAAATAGCAAAAGAAAGGACATAGTGGAGAGTCATCATCTTTAATGTCATGACGTGACGTAGAATGTATACTGAAAAGATTTCATTATATGTAAATGGCGTTAACGATGACAGCATTATTTTAAATTCAGATAAAATTAATTTTACGCGTTAAAAAATATGTAAAAGAAAAATGCGACCTATTATTTTTAATCATCTACCTAGAGACAAGACGTTTTCAATTGTGTAGCCATCTTGTCGACGTATATTCCAAATGATCTTAAGTATAAATATGTCATTCGTTCATTAAATACCATTACTACATTCTTTTCTCTTGCGAATGTGAAGCCATATAAGAAAACTTCAAGATGTCAAGTTAAAATTGCTGTTTTATTCACTAAAGTCATTTGTACTGGAAATTTACTAAGCTGAAAATAAACTGGAATTGATACACTATCATGGGTCATCGATAAAACATCGAACGCCTTCGTGTAATGATAGTTAACGAAACAAACATTAACCAATGACAGGCATATTTCTTTTACTTACTATAGAATATTAAACAATAATCAGTTGGGAATAATTCCTTTTAGCCGCTATAAAAAGAGTATTTCAGTTGTGGAACAATACAGTTACCAATTGGCAGGGTTATGTTTAACACAAATATTAATGATTCAAAGGGATGTGAGTTCAATTCTCAGCGAGGACTCATTTCATTTCGGTGCGTGATTTTCGCTGGTGGATGCAGGCAGAGAGCCTGAAAAGTTGCGACGAAAATCAACTGAAATTTCGAAGGAAAACTAGTCAAAACTGGAAAAACTTTGACAATACAGTATGTAATAATAAAAAGGAAAATACGTAAAAATGTAATAATATTATTGTTAAAACTGATATTAAAGAAATAGTAAACAGAATGAATAGTTAAGATTTAAAAAGTCAACATTCAAAATTATAGTATCACTTGATATTACTATAGGCAATAAACTGAAATAAAAGAAATACTAGTACAGTAGGCTTTCGACGGTCAGGATTGACTATGGGTAGCATCCTAGTTGTCTGCTTAGCTGGAGCATCGACGTCTGTCACTATAGAGGCCGATAAGGGAGTGACAATCTCTGTTGCAAAGGTCGCATGTGTGCTATGTCTCTGGTCTGTTGGAGCTGTCACTTTTTTTTTCTGCAGGCCCGCCTTTCCGTGGCGACTTGTGTCAGCTTCTCCTGCCTTGACTTGTAGTGGTTGGTCAGAGTTCCTCTCCATTTGGATCGTATAACTGCTAGGCTCTCTCAGGACTGTATTGATGTACACGGCTTTCATGTCGCGCCTCACGACATCGCGTGAACGTAGCTGTGGTCGCCGGCGAGTATCCTTCCAGAGGTCAGCTCACCATACAGGAGGTCCTTGGGGATGCGGCCGTCTGGACGTGGCCTAAACAACGAAGTCTACGCTGTCTGAGCAGTGTGAATATGCTGGTCAGATCTGCTCGAGGCAAGACCTCAGTGTTGGGCAAGTTGTCTTGCCACGCTATGGCCACGATGCGGCGGACGCTTCTCATGTGAAAGGTGTTCAGACGCACGTGGTCCAAGCCTCGCTGCCATATAGCAGTGTGCTGATGACGCAGGCGTTGTGTGTGCACTGCAATTTTGGTCTTCACCGTCAACTTGGGATTGGTCCACACACTTGAAAAATACTGGTCATAATTTAATAGTAATTGGTATATCTTCTAATAATAATACCTTTAAAAATCTAGTTCTGTCATCCATTTAGACAATGTAGATTACTTGCTGTTTATTGCAACTTCTCTTGCATTCAGTGAAGCCTGTAAGTGTTTAGTAGGTCCCTCTTTTCTTGTTATTTTTCTAAAAAATTTCAGCACTTTCCTTCTAATTTTATTAGTCCTTGGTATAACGATAAACTACATCCGGCAGCAAGGTTTCTGATGGGGAGATTGGAAGATTTGAGGATCCTTGAAGCACCACCTAATTGCTGTTGTTCCCAGTTCTACCCTGATCTAGATTGGCAGCACGTGTTATTGGCCTCGCCATGGCCAAATAGTGAACCTCCGAGGTAAAACCTTACGAAAGTATAAAAATACATGTCTATAGTAAAATGCCAGCAATATATTTTTATATATAAAAACAAATGATTAACAATACATATAGGTAGAAAATGGTCAATAATACATATTTGAAGCAAAATGATCAGGAATAAATTGTATTTGTAGTTGAAGGTATACAATTGCGTTCTAATGATTTAGATATAGTTATTAAATGATCCATAGAGGTTGATATGCCACTAAACAAAATCAACCTGTTATGTTTTGCATATCTCTCTCCGTAGTAGTAGTAGTAGTATACGTAGTAAAGTTCTCCGTGTCCTGAATAGGAAACGGGTTTGCTAGGCATAGCCTTATATTCACCAGTTGTTCTCTATTTATACTTGTCTATCTAATTTGCATACGTTACTACACCTCCCTGAATAGAAGAGGTCATGTACACTTATTTTCCTAATACTATTCCTGCTTATTTTTTTATTGTTCTGTCCTTCCCCTTGTTTTCTCTTTAATGGTGACCTAGGTCTCTCCTCCGTCGGTCTTTGCGTATCTTCATTTTTACACACTTGCAAATGCAGCAAAAGTTGTTATCCATGTTTTTATGTGTTCTGGGTCGTCCAGCAAATTTAACGAACCTATCAGCGACACCATTGTCGTGTTTTGGATACCTCTCTGCGTAGTAGTAGTCGTAGTGCAGTTCTCCGTCTCCGGAATAGCAACTAGGTTTGCTACGCAGAGCCACCATGTTCGCCAGTTTATTCTCTATTTATAATTGTCTATCTAATTTGCATACGATACTATACAACCAAGCAACCAAAATGAAGGGACTCTTTCATGACATTCACCCATATAATATTCTACAATTTCTTAAAGTAATCAAACTGAATTCCAATATATAACTTCATCGACAACATAAAATGAACTATCAATGCCTCTGGTAATTATGTCCACACAAACATGTATATGCTCAAAAATAACGTTAACTATACTCCTCTTATAGGCAAGACTGTCATCAATATTGTTATTGTGAGACCGGAACTACCTACACAATAGACTCTTACAGGTCTATATTAAGTATGCGACACAACACTCTAGAGTGACATAGAGAGTGACAGTGAGAGCCGCGTACGACTACCAGTATTGGACACTAACATATAGTAAGCTCCGCTTACACTATCTCTGTAACCTGTTGTTAATATATCTTTCTTACATCTAATCCGTGTTCCGTTTTTTCCTTCTGTGGTCCCGACTTTGGCCCCACATCAATTATGAACCCGTTTTCTTCTTCTTTTCTTCTTCTCATCATACAATCTCGTCAGCTATTGAACCTGCTGCCTTGCAAGGCTTCTGATTGAGAGACTGGGCGTTTTGAGGAACATGGATCCACCTCTTAATCGCTGTTGACCCTAGCTACACCCTAATCCTGTGTGGAAGCATCCGTTAAGGTCCCAGCTATGGGTAAATGGTGAACACCCAAACAAAAATCAATAGTATATTTTTATAGCAGAATTAACAACAATACATTTTATGATCTACAAAAGACATATCTAAAATGCATACTGGACGTGTAAATTTCGGTGCAGAATATCTGTAGTTGAAGTCATGGATATGCATGCAAGATGTTTGAATATCAGCATTGAGGCTCGTGTACCACCAAGCAAGATCAACCAAACAAGCAATCAACATGAAGTCCATGTAATATTCTAGAATCTCTTAAAGAAACCAAACTGTATCCCAAAATATGACTTCAACAAAACTACAATATAAATACACATATTGCCTCTAATAATCATGTACATATAAACATGTATATGCACAAAAGCTGAGTATCATCTATCATGTATTCAATATTTTTTATATATGTTTTCCTTCAAAAATTAAAATTTCGGTCTTAAATGTCTCATACGTTGTTGATGTACCGTTAAACAAACAAAAAAAAATCAAATCAAGGCTTCCAAGAAAATTAAATTTTGGTATTAAATGACCCATAAAGAGTTGATATACCATTATACAAACAAATCAATCAATCAATCTGGTTGTAAATATCCACTGGCTTGCAGTTTCTATAGTTCTTAAAGCTTTTCTTTTTCCAAATATACTGTCCATGAGCTTATTGTGACATAGCTTGACAAAACAATCATGGGTAGAATGCTCAAACTGTAAAAAAGAACATATGTTCGTTTTGAAAGATACAGTTAGAAAAGAACAAAAAATACGTTATTAATTTGTAAAGATGACATGACTTAGCTACTTGGGCGCCATGTCTAAAGCAAATCCATGTTGACAAACATTTAGTATTAGGTCTTAGGAAATTGAGCCTTCTCGTTATCAAGAAATGAATCCATTATTTGCGATCTTATAATATGACAACAATCAATGAGAAAATATGGAGGCTATATGTCTCTCTCCTACATTTCCTTCATATTCATTTTTGTTAGAAAGCCATTCGCAAATGAGAAAAAAATTTCGAAAACTCTCTTGAGATATTCTCCTTTAAGGTAATATTTTGCAGTAGAATTACGCAAACGAAATGTAACCATGGACGACATGTTGACAGTGAATACGTCAAACGACGCCTTGCTGTCATCGTGCTCACTAAAAGGTCACTTTAACTTCTGTTTATTTTCAGCCGGATCAAATAATATTATGTATAAATGTAGTCAAATATTAGGGTAGTTAATAAATAATTACTGTTTTAAGCTGTCATCTTTATGGTTAAAAAAGAAAATAAAAAGCATTACATTATGCTCATCACAATTTTAAATTAATAATAATAATAATTATTATTATTATTTTTCTTCTTCTTCTTCTTCTTTATTATTATTATTATTATTATTATTATTAGTTATTAATTTGAAATTGCGATGAGCATAATGCGCTGATGAATTTTTGCTGTCTGAAATGAAATAAGTTTAAATAAAAAATAAAAATAAATAATATAAAAAATTAATTAAATAAATCAAGAGATAAATAAAGAACAAATTTAAAGAAAAACTTAATATACACGCATATATATATATATATATATATATATATGTTAAGAAATGGACAAGGTCCGACAATTTATTTATTAAAGACATTTTTATTTATGTTTAACGTTGTTATTTTATAGATACAAGTATTTAAGCAAATGCTCTGTTTATTTAAACAGTATTAAAACATTTACCGTATTAATGTAAAATTTACCGGCCTGAATGTTCATTGACAGGAATTTTCATATACGGAAAATATTCGTTCATTGACTGGGGCCACATTGAACCTATGGTAGACAAGTATGGTTGAATTGTAGTTTATAAACAGTAAATTGACTTGTCTACCATAAGGTTCATTGTGGCTCAGAGGTAAATGAACCTTATGACGGTTCCGTATAGGATGCAAGTTCGAATCCTGTCAATGAACGAATATTTTCTATAGTTTATAAATTCAGGTAAATGTTATTTAATACTGTTTATCATAAACAGAGCATTTGCTTAAATACTTGTATCTATAAAATAAACAACGTTAAACATAAATAAAAATGTCTTTAATAAATATATATATATATATATATATATATATATATATATATATATATATATGTGTGTGTGTTTGAAAAGTGTGTGTATATAAATATAATATATATATATATATATATATATATATATATATATTACATATTATATATATTATTATTTATATATTATATGCAAGGGTATATATTACAAAGCGCTCAATATCAGAGATAGAGCTAACATATTTGGTTGGATTGATGTGAAACTCCGGGTCATAAACTCACATCAATCCAACCATATATATATATATATATATATATATATATATATATATATATATATATTACGTAATGAAGATAAATTCTCGATTGCTGATATTTCAAAGACTGTGGGGAAATCTAAATGTGTTATTCATAGTATTTTAAGAAACCTTGAGGAAACTGGGTCATTTGAAGCCAAGAAACCACCTGGCAGCCCGAGGAAAACTACTCCAAGGGAAGATAGATGGATTGGTAATGAATCAAAGAAGGAACGATTTGCGACAGCAACCGCTATCTCTAAAAGAGCTAATGCTAACCTTGGCATTAAAATATCAAAGCAAACTTAAATAAAGACTTAATGAAATAAATTTGAACCGTCGAGTAGCCTCTACGAAGCCTTACATTTCTAAAAAGAACCAAATATACCGATTGAAGTTTGCCACGGAACACGTCATACAGACTGAAGAATAGGGGATTGTGTTCACTTCAGCGAAGAGTCAAAGTTTAACCTGTTCGGTTGTGACGGGAGAAGGTTCATTCGACGCAGTCCTAATTCGCCTCAGTGCACTAAAAGCAGCATTAAATTTGGAGAAGGAAGTGTCGATGGCGTTTGGCATGATTTCAGCTGGTGCTACAGGAACACTTGTCAGACTAAAATTAACGCAACTGTATACAAAGAGATATTGTATAAACTTGGTGTACCTAATTTGAGAACTGCAATTAATCAACCAGCTGTATTTATGCCATCTTTCTGAAGAGGATGTTACTGTTATGGGGTGGCCTGCTCAAAGCCCAGACACGAATCCTACTGAGAATGTTTACCAGTTACTAAATGAAAGAATTAAGGAAAAGAATCCAATAAACGTCGAAGACCTATGGACTAATTTGAAAGCAGAATGGGAGAAAATATCTATTGAAGAATGCAAGAAAATTCGCACTTGTAGCAAAAGATGACAAACTGTTATTGAAAGTAAAGGTCTACACATCAAGTACTAATGAATTATGAACGCTATTTTCATTTGGATATGATGTATCCTTTATAATAGTATGATTTTGTTAATCGTTCTGATGTTTTTGATCATCTATTTTTTGGAATGTTTTATAATTTTTCTTATAATTTTATGAAAATAACTTTATTGAGATTTATATTTTGGAATTATATAATTTACCTTGGTGTCCTTATTTTTCCTTGATAAAATGTTCTATGAAGACTTAAAATAAAATGTTATTTCACATTTAGACTTTTTCTTATCTTTATGCTCGCACTCTCTCTCTCTCTCTCTCTCTATATATATATATATATATATATATATATATATATATATATAATTTTATATTCAGAAGAATTACTTAATCTTAAGGTCAGAATTAAAAATAGACTTGTGGGTATGTCTTGATTAAACAATTAAATGTCAGATCTCCGCTAAATAGAAAACTAAGGGTCAGAGGGTGGAGGTGGGTGTGTTATTTCTCATGTCACGATAAACTGGATCATAGACATATAATAAAATATAGTATAATAAAATATGCCAGCGACAAATGTATCGTGATTTTAAAGTAATATGACCTGTAGATACCTAGATATCTAGAGCAAAAAATCTTTCCGCATTTTCAGTTCATTAGCAGTGGACCAGGAGAAACGAAAGCCATATTGCTTATCTGAATTAAGTCCCTGTTATGAGAGATGATGAACCAATTCAGCATCGAGTTGAGTCTCTAAGAATTTCATCTTAGGCAGAAGGCTAATAGGCCGAAATTTGGGAAGGTCGGACGTTTTACTCGTGTTCTTAAAAACTGGAAAAACAGATGATGACTTCCAGCAGACAGCGAGGAATTTATTATAGCGTTTAGTGAGAACAGTTCGGGAACACACTTAATAATGACTATTATAGGGACATAATCAGGTCGACATATTTGTTGGGATCTAGATTAGAGATGATAGCAGAAACCATGGAAAGGATTATATCCATATCACAGAGATTCAGTTCTAGGAGGGAAGTTAGATAATGATATTCTGGATGAGTCAAAAGTAGATTTTGAGGAGAATTTGACAACGGCATGCTGGATTAATTGGCATTCGCCCCGAATGATAAAATACAGACAGAGAGTTTGGGTGTTAATCTGAGGACGGTGAAAGCTATTCGATAAGAGCTGGATGACTATAATCGAGATTACGAAGGTACGACAGCTCGGAAAACTCAGTCTGATTGTTCTGATAAGAAAAGAACTCCCGAAATTGTTGGTGAAATTCTAGATCTCAAAACGGAGACCTAAAGTGTCCTGAGGACTTAGTATTGCCCTGGTTCATGATGGTGGTTGCTGGAAAAACTATATATTTCGAAACAGGACTCTGCTGCCATGGCACACAAGCAGAAGAACCCAGTCATGGCTCTCAGAAAATTTCTTCAAACAGATCACCCTTTATATCTGGCCACCTAATTCCCTAGACTGCAACCCTCTTGATTATTATCTGTAAGCAATTGAGCGAGTTACCAACAAAACTCTTTGTAACAATATTGAATTGAAGGCAAGGATTATGGCATCATTCACCAACTTAAACAAGGAGATAGTGCATAGGAGTTGCAGGAGATTCCGAATTGATCTGGAGACCTTGCTGAAGCCAATGGCGATATTATTGAATAAATTTACTCTTCAGTATTTCAAGATATTTTTGTCTGATTTTGGTAAATATATTTGATAAAATGAGATGTTAGTGCTGTTCTCATTTTCCGTAATTTTATCCATCGCCCTCTGTATCTATTCACATGCATGTGTGTGTGTTTATTAAAACGTTAAAATGTACAGTACCACAATAAGTTTACTAAACATGAACTCTTTACAGATGTCTTTTTTACGTGAAAATTATTTTGTCATTATTTCCTGTATATTTCCTCCACAGAATAGAACAATTTTGTCAGCGAGGCGAAAAGGTACAATGAAAGCGAGCTGCCAATACTCACGGCCAAACAAACCATATTTACACTTTCTCTTGTCTCCATTATGTTATATATCATTATGGAATCTGATGTGAAAACATACCTCAGATGTGTTCGTTCTTCGTCCAAAAAAAAGGAGACAAAGAGGTAATGCATGGAGCTGTTTGATAAGTGAGTTAGTGGCGAATATCACACAGGTCAATATTTGGTTGTCGGTACTCAGATAGATTCTTGAATTTCAAATGCTTATGTACAATTAAGTAGACTGTTAACGCTATGACGTTTTATGTTACACGGTGTCTTTTCTATAACATTCGGTGAATTCCTCTAAGCCGTGTGGATGGCGTTGTTAGTCGACTACAATGAAATCATATAGAATTCAGTGATTATTGTACATTTCATTGGCATATGGGTTGAGCGACATCAGCGTTGAATTGGGATGGGGCTTTTCTAAGCGTAGTTAAGATGTGGAACAAGGCCAAGATTAAAGAGCGACGAGTGATGGCCGAACTCACTACTCAGTCGTAATTGACCACCAAGATCAGCTTTCTGACCATTTCACCCTGTTGACGTACCCAAAGTAATTTTCTAAAAATAGCTTAGATGTGGCACAGGGCCGAAAGTATGAGGCACCCAGTGAGGTTCGAACTCATTATTCAGTCATAATTGACAAATTAACTAACCGTCGAAGTGCACTAAGTGATTTTGTAAGCATAGCTTAGTTTTGACACAAGGTCAAAATTAAGGAGCATCTAGTTAATTTCGAACTCGCTACTCAGTCGTAATTGATCGCGTGACAAAAGCTTTCTAAACATTAAACCGAGTCGAAGTGACATCGTTGAATTGGGATACAATCTTCCCCTTACTGGCCTTTCCGTAAAAGTACAGTGGGGAAAAAAGGGGTTTCTAACTTTTAGTCCCACAAAACCCAAGGTAACCACTTATCAAACTAACGGAGCAGATACTGAATTCTCCCCAGTCAGTATGAATGATTTTACTTTCAAATAGACTCCTTGATTCGAATGTCTATTGGAACAAACGTTCACCACCCGACCTCAAGCGGAACTGCTATATAGATCCTTCGCTATTGATGCTGGCAATATGGTGAGTTCCATGTTTCGCGCCACAATGTACATGGCATCTACAGAATCATAATCAAAGAATTGTTCCAAATAAATGAAGTCACATCACTTGAAAGTTGAAAAGCCAACTCTTAACAGTATTAACTAGGAACAAGGCCACAATGTGCTAACCGTATTCGGAAATTAAAAACATCTCTATAACACACTAAAACTTACACATAATGCACACACTCAATTAAGCTGAAAAATTGAATCATTTTTGATTATAGTTAAATGTATAGCCGAAATAAAACATTTGGAAAGTTTTTACACCCTCTTTGTCCAGAAAAGAAAGCTCTTGTTCGAACACAAGAAAAAATTAAATAAAAGCTTAATCGTAGTACCTTGTCTGTCGTTTTTAATGAAACATGCATAAACAAAGGATTGCTGCCTAAATATACAACAAATATATATATATATATATATATATATATATATATATATATATATATATGTGTGTGTGTGTGTGCGTGCGTGCGTGTGTGTGTGTGTGTGTGTGTGTGTGTGTGTGTGTGTGTAATTACTGATATGGAAATGAACGAAGATTTCCAATAATATATGAATATTAGTTTCACCGTTTTACTCAGGCAATTTCTGAAAAAGTGATTGGGGAATGGCATGCTGATTTATGGTGAAAAGGGTGCGTGGGGTAGAAAATGTTGAGAATCATTGTAATAGGCTAAGACGAAATTAAAAGGAGAGGTTAAGAAAATTGTAAGGAATGGTAGGGATAGAATGAAGAATATCTTTCCAAAAGACATAGAAAATGTTTCAAAGCCAGATAGAAACCATAAAAGAGAAAGAGAAGACTGTTAATATTTAGAGCCCATCCCCCTTCCCCATCCACGAGGGTAGATGTGGCACAAGGCCGAGATTAACGTGGATCATCTTAGGATAAAAAATCCCCGTAGAACCGGCATAAATGTTTGTCTACCTCCCCGGACGAGACTCTGCCCTTCGACACAGCCTCGTCCGGTTTCCTCTCTGGAAAGAGAAGACTGTTAATATTTAGAGCCCATCCCCCTTCCCCATCCACGAGGGTAGATGTGGCACAAGGCCGAGATTAACGTGGATCATCTTAGGATAAAAAATCCCCGTAGAACCGGCATAAATGTGTCTACCTCCCCGGACGAGACTCTGCCCTTCGACACAGCCTCGTCCGGTTTCCTCTCTGGAAAGAGAAGACTGTTAGGTGAAACAATCAGTCACATGAATTAAATAAATAGAACCAAAATAAACAACAAATTACAGTCAACCGTAGCACATTCAACAGTGAAAGTGACGAAATTAAATTTACGTTTCTCCTCTTCATTAAGCCTTGTACAATATAAGGATAAAATTTGTGCTTGCCTCCAAAATAATCCTTGAGCCGTACAAAGCTTAGCAATCTCTATTCAGCACAGAAATTGGTGCCCAAATAACGCTAGCTAAATAAACTCGATCCTGTCTTATAGATAGAAAATTTGTATAGAACAAGAGCGATAACTAAAACTATTATCTCCCGATGCTTCCAATATATGATATAAATTAAGGAAGAATTAAATATGAAGTTAATTAAATCTATTTAATCTGAGATTAAATTAATTTCATTAACATTCATCACAGTGAAATCCAAATTTATATTACCGCAAACGCGTGAATGTTTTTGTTTTTTTTTGCATGAAATTAAAGGCGGTGAAATAGTGTTTACGATGCAGAGTTATACTAAGCTTAGATTTGAAATGGGAAAGAATGGGGAAAGTATGTTGAGCAACACTTTCATGAGGAAAATTCTGACTACTTGCCTTGAAGTCAGGATACACAATTCGTTTTTTTTAATTTCGGTAGAAAAACTTAAACCACACGCATCAATATTAATTGTGCAATATTATATCTATGCTAAACATTTATATCATCAGAAAAAAAGAAAAAAAATATTTGCATTTCACTAATTTCATTAATTTTCAGGTTAACACATTGTCGACATGAAAAAAAAAAAAAAAAAAACAGACGTGGGAAAAGAACAAGAAAAAGTTACTAATATTCCAAAAGGTGTTAAAACAGGTCCGTCTTTTAAAATTTTTGAATTTCATGTAAATACAAAACTTTTCGCTTTTGTTTATCAACACTTGCCTTGTTAATGTCAAATGATGAAACGCAACGGCAAGGACTAAGTACTAGACAGGAACAAATTGATGGATAGATAAAAACTGAGTGATATATAGAGTGAGATACAGATACATATGAATACATATTAAGAGAAGGACATATATATATATATATATATATATATATATATATATATGCGTATATGTGTATATATGTGTGATTATATATATATATATATATATATATATATATATATATATATATATATATGTATAAAGTGTATATATATGTGTATATGCAAAAAAATATGTATATATAAATTATATATATTTATAGAGAAAGAGTCAGATAGGAAGAGACATATATATATATATATATATATATATATATATATATATATATATATATATATATATTTAAAATAAAACTTACCTAGATAGAGAGATATATACGAACAGTTTGAGATATATATATACAGATTATATAGTCACGAATAGATATATATATGTACTTATATATATATATATATATATATATATATATATATATGAACGAATATATATATATATATATATATATATATATATGTATTTACATACATGCAAATGTATACACTTATGAAATGGCGTATATATATATATATATATATATATATATATATATATATATATATATATATATATATATAGTTCTGCAGACGCTCTTTTATACAAGTTACGTTAAAAACTGTTGTGGTTAAGATTTTAAGCAAGATTCGCCTTGCATATTGTTACCATACATTTAATTTTTGCAGAAAATGTTAATGTTTTTTTTCTGTATGTTCATTATTGCTTAAAAAAAGAAATCCTCACTTCGAAAACTTATAAATGTAATGCACAACTCCCATCGATAAAAATAGGAAAATTTAATTATGTATTATAAGAAATATTATATAAGTCTCATTGTCAAAAATAATAATTCACCTGCAAGTTCGAAATTACAGAAAACCAATATTATTAATGTAGACACATGTCCCTTAAGGAAATGTATTCCTGAACATTTCAATTTCGGTAAATAATTATATTGGATATACTACAATATGTTTAACAAGAAGACTGACTTTAGATCTCTCCGACCATAGTAAAATAGATCTCATTGAAATAAATATGGCGGTCTACCAAAAGTCTATCCGCAACATACTCGTTCATAATACATATATCAGCCACATCCACATCTACATTTAAAAATAAGTTAAAAATAATATACGCATTATTAATAAAAAACGAAAAAGACCTTCACTTGATAATATCAAGTATGAAGAAGGACATCATTTGCTAACTGCGCTTGTAAATTAAATCATTCTTACAACTCTAGATACACATAAAACATTACATACATTCCGTTAAAAGTAAAAAACAAAATATTTGATAATGGCTATATATTATAATATGGCCAATATATATATATATATATATATATATATATATATATATATATATATGTGTGTGTGTGTGTGTATATATATATATATATATAAAACTGATATATGTATGTATATATATATATATAGAAAATAGGAAAGAACTCGTTAGGTAAATAATCCAAAGTTCTTTAGTATTTTTGTTATTATTTAAAAAGAAAATAGTGCTCGATACAAAAGTAGAGCATGAATATAATTATTTATTTAAAAATATGATTATAACGCTACATAAGAGTTCTCATGTTTCAAAACAAGAGCCGAAAACTTTAATATAATTATTTGAATTAAATTGAACTAAAGTAGCAAGCTCTGTTCCATCTTCAACCGAAATGTTTTTTTTGTTTTTTGTTTTTTTTTTAATAACTAATTCCTGCAATTTACGCGTTTTATAAGCATATTCATTATTAAAATTAAAATTACTATGGTAACGACTAGAGCAATTATTTAAAGAAAAGGGTTGTAAGCCGTTAGCAAAGTAATTTTAATTTTAATAATGAATATGCTTATAAAACCCGTAAATTTCAGGAATTAGTTATTCCCAAAATAAAATATCGCTTGAAGATGGAACAGAGCTTGGTACTTTAATTCAATTAATTTCAAATAATTATATTGAAGTTTTCGGCTCTTGATTTAAAACATGAGAAATCTTATGTAGCGTTGGAATCATATTTTTAAATAAATAATTATATATATATATATATATATATATATATATATATATGCAGAGAGAGAGAGAGTGAGAGAGGGAGATAAATAAATAGATAGAGAGATTCGAAGAAAATGAGATCGAGCAATACGTATAGACATAGACAAATGAATAGACTGAGATGATGATGATGGGATGAAACATAAACTCACATGCCTTCAAATGTCACCGAATAAAACTGTAAATGAGAAAGAAATCTGAAACTTACTCAAATAATATTCCTTTTTGGTTATCCTCATCATTTTTTTTATTTTTATTTTAATTTGTTTTTTCTTTCCTAATTCTTTTCATTCATTCCTATATTCGAAACAACCAGACCTATTACAAACCGAAATCTTGGCAGTAATTGTCTTAAACAAACAAAAACCAAAAAAAAAATGGATGAAAGTAAGTCATTTCGTCTTTGTTGTTATATATATATATATATATATATATATATATATACATTGGTTCGTCTTCAATAACAGAAAGTAATCAACTGTTTTGGCCCATGAAAGAGTAAAAGATAATACATTATTACGACATGAACAGCAGCTTACAAGAAACATCAATAAAATAAAATACAGTATTGCATTATAAAATAAAACTCTGAAGCCGTGAAAAAAATTAAGCATGGTTTTACATAAAACTAGAAGTAAATATGACAATTGTAAAGCCATCAGACGTCCAGGGCCGAACGATTCACAATGTTCACTAAACTGATACAAGAACGAATATAAAAATAATTAGGTTCGTCTAAGATTTTCCGCATAGGGAACACAACGTTCTTGATTTGTAATTTCTGTATTTTTTCTTACTAATTTCTGACAGAAATTTTTATTTATCTATTTTTTTTTTTCTGGGGGGAAATTTACATTCTTTTGTTTTTATACATTTGGTATTAGCATTAGCGTTCGTACGCAATCAAGACAGTTTGCGTTTGCTTTCTGCTTTCCGAACGCACGAAAAACAAATTCTGATTTTATTTCTATTCTCTATTTTTGTTTCAAAGTCTCAACGATTTTTGCGTAAGAGAATTGAAAAAAAAAACTGTTCAGGCTACAAGGGTATAGCTGATACTCATCGATTAGGGAGGTTGAGGAAATAAAAAAAAGGAGTTAATGAGAAAAAATGAAGATGTAGAAAGAGGAAACGGAAATCATCTCAGAATGAAGATAGAAGATATAAAAAAAAAAAGATGAAAGAAAAGTAAAACATTAAAAGATGTCAAGGCGGGAAAAGCTTGTAGAATGGCGCCTGGCATGGGGCGATGCTTAGCAAAGCATTTGATGACGTATTGAGTTTAATCAGACTACCTTGATCTTTTAATTCCTGTATCCGTCTGTACCAAATCGAGCACCGTGACGCACTGGTGTGCCCCGAGATGAAATTAGGTTCGCGGCAATGATAGAAATGTTGTATATCAAAATGTGGAAAATAGAAACTGGAATAGGTTATAAAGTTCATATAGAGTGTGGGTAACATGGCCAAAGAGACAGGCTCAGTGGATTTTCTTCATGGAAACGAGGCCACAGTTTCGTACTTCACTGTGTCTCGGAGGTGTCTAAAATCTAATGAAGTTATTCTTAGTTGTGTGGGTTAATATACGTCGGTTTAGCCCGCCCCTTCTATTTTAACGCATAATTCGAAAACGTCGGTATGAAATATAAAACCTAAGGTAATCCAAAATAGATAAAAAGAAGTCACAAATAAATGAATCGGGAAAAAAAATAAAAGGTGATCTTCGATATGTTAGGCGCGGGAATTTAGTCGACCACGCGATGTTTATGTACAAAGTAAACAGTAATAGTTTTACAATTTTTTTTTTAATATGTGCTGTGAGAAAATATTTGGAAAACCTGATCTAAGCAGAGCTTAATGCCTAAAAGGGAGCATTTGCCTCATACCGAAAGTCATTATGCATTTTCCACTGCTGTTAGAGATTAGGATGCTCTTATTTACAAGGTAGGTAAACGCTTTTAATTTTAAACGCTGGAGTTGAACATTTTAATCGATCCACAAACGTAGCGTATTTTTTTTTCTCTCCACAAGCGTCCATTGGAAAGTGTGCTGGCCAAAAATAGTACAATGGGGGTTTCTCAGATTAAAATGAATCGCTTGAAAACAGCCATTAGATAGCGCCAAAACGCTGTTATCAAAACTGGGTGGGGGCGGTACGAGTAAAGTAGAGAAAACATTATCTTCAAGAAGAAGAAGAAGAAAGAGGATGGAGGAGAAAAGGTGATCAAGTTTCTGAGAAGAGAAAAAGAAGGATAATTCATAATGTTTTGTTTGGCAATATCCAAAATAGAAAAATGACAAGGATTTACTGACTGCAACTAAATTTATGTACATAATCGTGTTTGAACGTGAGCGATCATGGCTCTCCCTGACATCCTATCTATTATAGCTTTTAACAATGTCTTTTAATTATCGACCCTCTTCTGACGTACATTCTCAAAAGAATTTATACAGGTTGCTCGCTGCCTTTTCTCCGCCCCTCTTGCATTCAATGTCCAGCGAGTGTCAAATTTTCTAACCCTTCTTTCCTCATTATGTGTCACAAAAAATGTGTTTTCTCTTTCTGATTCTAAGTAGAAGTGTCTTTTTTTACATCTTTTTCTTAAAACGTTCTTATTCCTTACACGCTCTGTCCACAGCATTCTCAGCATCCTCCTGGAGAACAAAATATCTTTTGCATCGTCTTCTCTTCATCTGCAAGGAAATTGTGCAGAATATCTCTATCTATAAAAGGCAAGATGTGTGTTTGTGTGTGTGTGTAACGAATGCACGGCCGCAATTTTCGACGGATTTGCACCAAAATTTACATGCACATGCTACAAGTTAGCAGGAAGGCCAAGACCGACGTTGCATTTCCCAACTCCCATCGATAGTGGAATTGATCGATTTTTCATGCTTCTACGGCAGTTTTCATGTAGTTTGTGGCCATTTTGTACTGGCAAGCGTGAGAACCAATAGCTGGCTGCCACGAATAGGCAGGAAGATTCTATTGGTCAGCGTGAGAGCCAACAGCTGACTGACACGAATGTTAACTAGCATGCTAGCATGCAAAAAATATCGATAGCTGCATTCGTAACAAGTGGGAAAAATTTAAATCTGCATGGCACTTTACTCCAATTGGCTTATTCGCTTGCTTAAACTCAATGTTGATTCTGATTCCGCAGAACTGGGTTGGGTGTGAAAAAGTATTTTTTGTTAACATTCTTTTTTCATTCGGTTTTTCCACTTCCGAGTCCTTTTTTAAAGCTGATCGTTTTGTGTTCATTTTGTTTTGTTCTTTTTCGTATCAGATTTAATGTTTAGTATAGAGCTTAGAAAAAAATTTGCAGTGTGAGATAGGCAAGAAGTAAGGCATGTAGCAACATCAGCAAAGGGCACTTCTTTAAAGGCAAGGAAGGGCAAAAATATTTTAAGTGATAGCGATTGCTGTATAATTCGTACAGTTTTTGAATCAAGCACGGGCAACGACAGGCCATGCTGCTAGTACTGTCATATAGGGACAGTGATATCGCATTAGAATTCAGCACCTTTTTCTTTGTCTCTAACGAATTGTACCTGTTTCTCAATGCTTCAGCTAGTTTTGTGAAAAGCACCCTTTAATATTCCAATATGTGGCGAGAATTACATTAATGGCATCAACAGTAGCTTCCTCTAACGAATTTCCTATCTTTATAATGGGAATATTTGACAGCAGCCTGTAGTGACGAGGTAAGCAAATTTTGATTTCAATGGGCCACTTCTAGAATTAAATAGTCACACATCGTAAGAGAGAGAGAGAGTGGGGAGAAAGACAAATCAACTTGAAGAGGGAATAAGAAAAGATGTCGACAGAAAGAACGAAGCTGTACGAGAATAGATCGAGAACGAAGATGAGTAGGTAGAGAGATCGAGGTATAGAAAGGAAAACAGATAAGGACATGGAAAATGAAAAGAGGAACACTGATAATGAAGACAATTGAAGGGAAGAAAACGGAAAGGGGGCGAAGAGATGAAAGAAGAAACGAAGGAAATAGGAAGAAGAAAAGCAAAGAAGAGAGAAAGGTGCGAGAGAAAGAAGAAGAAAAAAGAAATTACGAAGACGGTGTGTACGGTCAAATTAAAGAAGTCGAAGATAAAGGTGAATCACATGTAATTATAATCTTGATGACATCTGTGTCTATAAGAAAAGGCAGGTGATATTAAAGTTAATCTGCATCTGTTTTAATCGAATGAAATAAAGACCTCATAAAGTTACAAGTGTATGTTCATATAAAAAAACAGATCGACTCGCGTTATCTGACTTCTGTTTAGCAGTCATGATGTGACAATGAAGTGTTCCGTTAATATTCTTTTCTTTCTTTAGCATAGAGCATTAATTCTCACTGATATCGCTATACTTTCGCAATGCATCAATAAAGTTTCGTTGGGTAGCTGTAATATTAATAACTAGAATTTTTCATCAACATGCTAACGCGTGTTAAAACCTTTACCATATTCAGTATTGTTGAAGTAATCGCTTAACAATTTTTTATCGAAATTTACAAAATCTACGTTTCGTTCCATTTCGCAAACCAGTCAGTGAAATTTGAATAAGCTAATTTGTTTGGAGAAATACTTTGAAAAAAATTCTTTTAATAATTCAATTTAATTTTATAGTGCTACATGGGAAACAATATTTTTCAAGAACATTTCTTTATTTCGTTTTTAACAGCGAAGAAACTTAACTTCTTAAGATTTCTTACTCTTGAGCATGCAACATACAACTACGTATGTGTAAATATTTCTGGAACCGAATTCCAATCCATCCTGGCGAAGAAGTTAAACTACATCCGCGTCCTGGGTAAGACGTTAAACTACGTCCAGCAGCAAGGTCTCTGATCAGGAGGTTTTGAGGAGCGTGGAACCCCTTCTTAATTGCTGGTATTCCCAGGTCCATCCTGACCCGGGGTGGTAGCACATGTTAGGGTCCGAGCTATGGGCAAATAGTTAACTATTACCAGCAATACATTTTTTGAAAAAATTATTACCAGCAGTACAATTTTGAAGGAAATATATTACCAAAACAGATTTTACAAAACAAAATATTATCAGAAATAAAAAAAAAAGTTTTGTCGGCATTAAATAACCCATTGAGGTTGATATGCCGTAAACCAAAATAAACCAAACCAACCAAATTCTAAACTTTTGAATCTTTTGATCTTGTGATTTATTTATACTTTCCACAAACGCAAGGTGAACTGGAAACTGAATTCTTGTATATAAGAAACTTACAGAGAAGATATGCAAAAAATAATATTGCATTTTTATAAAATATGTATTTGTTATTTTAATCATTAAATTGTTTTGTTTTGTTTTTGTTTAAGTGGGAGTATTGTGTATGTTACATAATAAAAAATTTATTTTTTCTAAAAAGATAAATGATTAAAAGATTAATACCCTAAACTACGCACCCCAGTAAAACCAACTCTACTTTGTACCCGCTTACCTGTTTGCATTTCTTTCCTAAATTTGGTTTCGATCTGTCAATGTATGACTATTTTAGAGGGTGTGATGGATAGACTAACAAGAGTTAGAGAATTTTATTTGTAGAACCTGTGAATGATTGATTCATCGATAGAGTTTTGTCTTTACGCCTTCTAAGAATTTTGTGGGTTATCTAAAGTCAAAATATAATTTTGATGCAATAAAACCCAGACATTTTTTTTATATATATATATATATATATATATATATATATATATATATATATATATATATAAACATTTCATGTTTATACATTCTTTTATAGATACAAATATTTAAGTAAATGCTCTGTTTATAATAAACAGTATTAAACGACATTTACCGGCCTGAATGACTGAGAAATTTTCACAGAAAATATTCGCCCTCCTTCAGGATTCAAACCTGTATCCTATACGGAAACGTCATTTAGCTTGACGTGCCTTTACCGATTTGGCCACAGAGGAGCGTTCGGTTAGCAAGATCGAATTTACTGTATTTAAATTTCAATCTTCCATGAATCTCTCACGTACTTTCATATCTGCTCATGGCGTATCAAATGTAAACAAATGACGTCACACATTATGAAATGGACAAAGTCCGACAATTACTTTAAGACATTTTTATGTTTATATGTTCTTTTTATAGATACAAATATTTAACTAAATGCTCTGTTTATAATAAACAGTAGTAAACAAGATTTAAAAATTCGAACTTGTTAACCGGACGCGCCACTGTGGCCAAAGCGGTAAAGGCACGTCAAGCTAAACGAGGGTTCCGTATAGGATACAAGTTCGAATCCTGTCGGAGGTTTTTCTGTGAAAATTACTCGGACATTCAGGCTGGTAAATGTTGTTTAATGCTCGCCATTTTGCTTTAACATGTATTTGTTCGTAATTTTATTATAAATACGTATTGTTGGCAACTTTATATAAAAATGTATTGCCGGTATTTTTACTATAAAATGTATTTTTATACTTTCATAGTGTTTTACTTTTCTTTGAGACTTCACTATTTGCCCATAGCTGAGACCCTGACAGTTGCTACTATCCTGTGAACAGCAGCAATGAAATAAAATTTTGTTCCACGTCCTTAAAACCTCCCGAAGACTAAGACGTGTTTCTGCCGGCTGTAGTTCATCGTCATACCCAGGATATTCATATTGCCACGACAAAACCATATACCAACGTAAATTATTCTTCATTAGAATGGGACGAGGCTTGTTTATTTTAGCAAGAACAACAGACTACATGGTTGATTTCCGACAAGATTAGCTTCCCTGGGTATGCAATCAAGAATTTAATCTTATCTTTGCTTAAATAGACAGTGGAATACGTTAAACTTCAATCCGCCATGAATATTTTTAAATAAAATGCAAACTACATGAGACTTCTAATTTCATGAGCTGTGTGTCACTTCAGGCGATGGGCGATGATAATCTTTCACAACTCCGACTTTCTAACAAAGTTTATCTTACCACAATCCCATCTAGTCGCTGTTCCATCATCCATTTACACAAGTTCGCTTGATAGGTTATTCTGTTTCACACTGACCATCATGCTCCCAATATATTCTCAGAGTTTCATATACTCTAGGCCTACTTTTCTGCTAAGAGGCTCAGAAATTTCACCCACTTCATTTTTTTATTCTAATTGTCCATTGTGTTCACACCTTCATTAAATCCTCGTTGTTCTGCTCTCTCCCAACTCTAATAAATTCTGTAATGATATAGTTTAATGTATTAAATTGTAAAATTAGCATATAGGTCATAGTATTACATTGTACAATGCAGATACAAGTTAGAGCAATAAAATGTATAATTGAGAAAAAAATACTTTAACTCTATTTCTAACATCCTTGCTTAAACACTGAATTTTTTTTCATTTTATTTTATTTTATTTATTTTTCATTACCTCCATAGCAGTAGAGAGGTTCTCCTATCGTCAGATCCATACGACTCCCCGGTCTTTTGAACAGGAGTTGAGGTTTTAACTCTTGTTTCCTGTTTAGGATTGGGTTTTCTGTTCCGTCTAATGTCAACTGTATATATTGCACGTCTCCACCTGAACCCTGAATGTTATTCACTAATTAAACCATGAGCTCTTAAAGTCTAGAATTAGGTGTTATATTTCCTGCATAATTTATTGCCCTTTCATACGCCTATTACAACCCCACACAATAATTGTGGGGAAAATTGTCAAAACGGCTTACCTCGGAAACGCCCACGAATCTGTGCGTCGTGCAAAATCCAGCTGCTCAGCGGTAAAAAAGAACCAATATTGTGTCGCCCATGTTTTATGCCAGGCGGTCTCGGACAGTTAACGCGAAATCTCGTCGTCTCGCCATTCGCATGCAAATTATGGTTGGTCCTCGGCTGTATAAAGGAAGCGCGTTTTTTTTTTTCCTTTGCTTTTTTTAATTTTTATTTCTTACCACAATAACACTCTTCCTTCAGTAGCTCTTGGGCCTTGTATTCGGTGGAAATTAGTAAAAATAATAATAATAAAAATAACCTATTTTCGCATTGGAGATGGCATGCATGTCGAAAAATCTGGTTTATAATCCTACCATATATTTAGACTTGAAATTGACTCAATGGCAGGAAAAAGGTTAGTAATTAGATCAATTAACCATACACGATAAAATAAGAGAATCAAGTTAATTTGACGAAGGTTGAAATGTAACTACTTACCTTGAAGATAGTTGAATTCCAAAGCTTCCTTTTTTTTTTTACTAATGATCGAACAATAGTTTCCAAGGTTATTACGTGAAAACGCAACTATCTCAGCCAAATATTTTTTTTATCGTCCTGACTCTTATTCTATAGAGACTAATTGACTTCGTAAGATATGACCAGACTAAGATCATGCGCATTGTGTCTAAAATACATTGCAAGATATGATGCTTACTTATTGGCTCGGATTCGAACCAAGAATGAAAGGCAGAGAACTTAACGTCAGTTGACGAGATGTTAAGACGGACTTTCTCGGACTAAGAAGTGTAAGTGACTGTCCACAAAGATCTCCATGAACTCGGAACAACCCAGATATTAATATTCTTCGCCCATTTCCATCACGGAGACGAACCGTCTAGCGCATTAAACATGTCATGCCGAATAAGTCCATGGATTTCCAAAGTCAAATTCAACTATTTTGATTTGTTATTTGAAAGTTCTCAGATCTTCGTTTTCTCCAATAGATTGGCAGAAACATTAGGTACATACATACGAATATAAGGTGGTTTTCTAAGCATAGTTTAGATGTGGCACAAGGCTGAAAGTCTAGAGCGCCCAGTGATGATCAAACTCATTATTCAGGTCGTAATTAATCTAGCGAGACAAGCTTGCTACCTGTTACACAGCATCGAAGTGTCCATACATATGTATATGTATGTGCGTGTTTGCCTGAATGCATCTGTGAATACACACACACACACACACACACACACACACATATATATATATATATATATGTTATAGGTTATTACATTCGAACCTGCATATTTCTGCAACAAAAATGCATCAATGTTTCGACGCAACACAGCATTTTATCAGGCGTTGTTAAAATGATGGTTATAATAATTTTTAAATTTTAATGTTAAAAATTGTTATAAGCTTTATTTTTACAGCGCCTGATAAGATGCTAGGTTGCATCGAAACATTAATGAGTTTTTGTCGCGGAAATATGCAGGTTCGAATGTATTAACTTATAATAAAGAATTAGAGCTCTACTTTGGTATTGAGCTCTTTTTACATTAATGTTATGAACGTTGGAATTTATATTTGATTCTTATTATATATATATATATATATATATATATATATGTATGTATGTATGTATGTATGCATGCATGGCCTTAATTTGACATTTCAGATGGCTTCGCTTTTTCGTTACGCCAAATTTGTTGATTTTATACACACATAATCGCACACACACAAACATATATGTGTGTGGGTGTGTATATATATATATATATATATATATATATATGTGTGTGTGTGTGTGTGTGTGTGTTTTCAGATTTTAAAAGAGAAAATATTTCTCGATCGTTCGAATTTTTTTTTGAGCTGACAATAATAGTTTTACTGATACTAGTACTACTAATTAACAGGTTTTTATATAAAAATGCAAAACTATTCCTGTTTTTTCAAAATTATTATGTACTGGATCGCTCATAAATATTCATCAGGTGAACCGAAAAGTCAGGCAAGTTATGGAGGATATGAAGCGACAAAATTTATTGCCTAATGAACGAAAGTGTGTGATTTTTAACTTGTCACTTCTATATAAATACTTGTTAGAAAATAAAATCATCGAATTTACCTTGAAAATGTCAGTTAAATGTCGAAACGCATCACTAATATGAAATTTTCTTTTGCATTTATTCATATTAGGTTTTTACAGATGTATTCTACCTAAAATGTTTACACAGACACACAAACACAGATATATATATGATCGGGTTCCTCTCAAACAAGTTAGTAAACAAGACACAAGGGATTATTGGGCATAGAAGACACGAGGTGGTTACTCGGAGATGAAGAAAAAGAAACAGAAAAATTACTAAGGAGTGAGAACATACTAAGAGTAATCAAGAAGACAATAGATAGCGATTGATACTGCATTTAAATTTTTGAAGATTAAAGTTGACTGGAAAGCATGGAGACGGAAGGGAGTTCCACTAGCGAGAAGTGTGAGAAAAGAAAACGCTACATCTAGCCATCTCAAATATACATTGATGAGATTTCATCGCCAGTCTAGTACAGCACAAAAAAATGTCTAGGTGCCATAGTGAAAAAATCATCCGGACAGTTACAATTACAAAATTATTTATAGAAAAAGAACAAGGAGGTAACCTTACGAAACTGGGAATGTCGGGACATCAGGTCAGGACTACCAATATTGCTCATTCTTCTTTGGATTTTATCAAGGAATTTCAGATAAATAACAGGAACACCGTACCATATGTGGCGGCATTATTTTAAACATGAACGAATGGTAGATGTATAGATAAGTTTACGGTCAAATCACGCTGAAACACCGGTTCTCGTACGATCACCGAAGTTAAGCAGCGTAGAGCCAGGCCAGTACTTAGATGGGGGACCGCTTGGGAACATCTGGTACTGTAAGCCCCCAAAGTCCAACCCTTACCTCACAGTCGGTGGGGGGGTGTAAACGGTAGTGTCAGAGCTATGCCGCCCGGAACTTCGTTCCTGGTAGGGCCACCCAAGGCGGACAGGTCTAACACACACGCCGGCTAACAAGGGCTCTGGTGAAAATCCAAGGAGCGTCTGCATCGGTAACCGGCGGCTTCTGGTCGTTCCTGTCTCTGCGTCTGTGGGAACCCCGCGGCAAGCAAGAACGTTATCCGAGTAGGCCTGGGTGCCCTACTTCTGTAATTTATCCCAAGAATCTTCTTCTCATAACAGGAAGAAGCCGGCTCAATCCGCCCAGGGTGAATGCCGCATCAGTACAGTACAGATGTATAGATATGTAGGATAGATTCCGGAGAGAAAAATTGACTAGCATGACACAGTAAACCAATTTTCTTAGCAGCTGACCTAGCAAGGCTTTCAAACATAGTCTGAAGGGAACGTTCGACCGAGAAGGTTCAACAAGTTACTCTTCAGTTATATATAAAAGTATGAAAGTCAGAGAGAGAGAGAGAGGTGTCTAAGATGGTTAATAGAGAGAATTTTAGTTTTGGGAGCATTAAAATTAACAAGCCATACTTTGCCCCAGTTAACAACAGACTGAAGGTGGTCACCTACCAATTTCTTAACTGCTAACCTAGCAAGGGCTTTCAAAAATAGTCAGCCGAGAACGTTAGACAGGGAAGAAGCAACGAGTCACTCTCCAGTTATATATAAAAGAATAGAAGTCAGAGATAGATAGATAGATAGATAGATAGATAGATAGAGGAAGAGAGAGAGAGAGTGTGTGTAGAAGTCAGGAAGAGGTGCCTCAGATGATTAATAGAAAGAAGTTTACTTTTAGGGGCGTTAAAATTAAAAAGCCATCTTTTGCCCAGTTTAACAAAACACCGAGGAATATTTTGGTGCATTAGCCGCCAATTTGACCATATTGAATATATATATATATATATATATATATATATATATATATATACACAAATACTAACCATTTCTGCTAACGCGGATTCAACCAGTGAAGTTTCCTCAAACAGTGAAAAGGTCATTTGTATTTCCATCACTTTATTTATACAATTATAGAATTAATGGGAAATTTAATGGGACGAAAAAGGTAAAGTAAGGGCATAGAAAATATACGAGAGGGGAGAAAATAATTTTTCTTAGTCTCATCCGGGTTCATATTGTTCCAGCAGATATATTTTGTATGTTTACTAATTGTGATTATTTTACTTCTTTTATTTAACAAGGTACTTTGACCAGGCTATAACATCATTGCCAGCTTTTATCCTGACGCAATCTGCACATATTTCCAGTAATATATGGCTTAACTCCAACATAGAGCATTTTTTTTTTTTCTTTTAGCAGCCACACGTATATATACTCTATGTACCCGTATAAGATTATATATATATATATATATATAAAGAGTTTATATATATATATATATATATATATATATATATATATATATATATATAAAACTCTTTTTCCTCAATATTCAACATCACATTCCCTTTCTGCCCACCACCAATCACAATTTTTAAATATATGGTCATTTTTACAAAGTTTCGCACAACGAGAAATCACACAAGGGACTGACTTTTTTCTAACAATTTCATCTACAATCAGCTTTTACCGATTTCGCCACAAAGGAGCGTTCGATTAGCAAGGTCGATTTTGTTGTTTTTAAACTACAATCGTCCATGATTCTCTCACGTACATTCATATCTACTCAACGCGTATCCAAATGTAAACAAATGACGTCACACATTATGAAATGGACAAAGCACGTCAGGCTATATGAAGGTTCCGTATAGGATACAGGTTCGATTCCTGTGAGAGGACGAATATTTTCTATGACAATTTCTCAGACATTCAGGCCGGTAAATGTTGTTAATACTTTTTTATTGTAAACAGAGCATTTACTTAAATATTTGTATCTATGAAAAAGAAAGTATAAACATAAAAATGTCGTAAAATAATTGTCGGACTTTGTCCATTTTATATAATATATATATATATATATATATATATATATATATATAGATATAGATATAGATAGATAGATAGATAGATAGATAGCTATGCAAGTTGACTTTTCGTTATATTTTTATATACTCATATACGATTATATACTTCTAGATATAACTATACGAGTATTATCCGTTTATATGGCTTAACGCTACAGAAAAACCTGGAAAGAATTGCAGCAGATAACAGAAACAAGTAAAATGGATAGCAGTTTTAAGTCAAAGACAAAATAATGGCATAATCAATATAACACCTGGTTTTCCAAAATGTTCCCCATTTAGGTACTAGACCAGGCACGACGTTGCTTAACTTGCGTTAATGTACAGGAACCTGTGTTTCAAAGTAAAACGGCTGTAAGCTTATATTTGTTTTTGGTTAAATTAAGGATTGCGCGCGAATATTGTGTTGAAGATGAACGCCCCGTCTTCTGCCGGTTTATTTTAACTTGATCCCCTTGCTGAGCCGGTTCATTTGTTTGAATCTAAAGCCCTTTTTGTTTTCTAGCATTTAGTAATTTATTCGCTGTTTAAAATTCATCCAACCACCTGTCAATGCTTTTAATAAATCTTGTAAATCATATCATAGATAAAAGGTGAGTAAATCAGCGCCATTTTCGTTATTCCGTTTTTATCACATCGAAAATCAGTCAAGCAGGCAATGCTTAGAAATATCCCGTAAGAAAGCGGAATCTTACCTTAAGTAACACTATCACGAATTATCTTCGTCTATGTGTTTTTTTTAAATATGTAGATAACATTCGTGGTATTTTTCTACTTTTATGTGTCGTGTCCCTTCAGTGCGTATGCGATCATGCCCCTCCACATCTTCCTGTTAATAAGTTTTGTCTATTTTTTATTATTTCTCCCAAACCCTGTTCTGCCATCCATTTGCTCAAACCCACCAAGTATGTTACACGCTGCTTTCCTCTGTCCCGCTTGCCGTCAATCTACCCTGTGAGTTTCGGTTTTTCCAAACCGTCTCTCTTTATTAAGTGGCCCTGAAATACGTCTTTATTATGTTAAGTATAATTTTCCTTTTCGTGTCAATTTTCTCCAAAACCTCGTTGTTGTTCACATATTCGGTCCATGGTATCCTCAGCATCTTTCTTTAGAACCACAATTTTGTTGCCTGAATATCTTCTTCATCTTTTAGCATATTGTCCAGTATTCTCTGCCATACAGGAGGACAGATATCACAAAACAATTCTGTGGTCTTTTTCTTGGTTCTAATGACTTTTTCTGTCTCTTGATTTTCTTATCATTTTGGAATAAAAGCCAAATGACAAAATATTATCAATTTTCTGTTCGTCTATGACTCATGTTACTTGGTATAAGAAACGACACGACAAGTGTAAGAACCATGCTTCACTTTCAAGAGATACAAACTAGGAATAATGGATTTTACATGATTGAGAATAGTTTAAACGTGATGTGTAATAGTAATATTAGCCGTTTCCTTATAAGGTAAGATTCGGCATTCATTGGCCTAGCAGTTAGTGCTACTCGATTTGCGCTTTTCTTCACTCGCTAGCCATCAAGATGGGATCAAAGTGTAGTCTCTGATAACCACATTTTTATTGGTAGAATTTCCGTATACATTGGCTGAGAAGTCACTGCTACTCAAATTACATTTCTCTTCACACCCTGGCCATCGAGCAGGGAGCAAAATGCAGTATCTTTTCTCCGCATCTCTAATGGTAATTTTAGCCGTTTCTTTATAAGGAACTGTCAACTGAAATTTATAAAATCCTGTAGTTAAAAGTAATTTATCAGTAAAATAAGTTTCGCAACTATTTCCTTCCTAACCGTTTGTTTGAGGTCGTGTCGAACATCAGCGTCTTGTTTCTGTCATTGTTTTCATTTCGATTTTCATTTGCTAAATGTAACACCGACATCAATGGGCCGGACCACCTTGCTCGAATGTCAGACATCCGCTTAGCCAAACAAATCCTCTTCTCGGTTCTACATCTGGAAAGAGACAACGTGCATCCACATGTCGTTGATTAAAGGGTTAGCTCAAAATCACCTTGCTCGGGACAGAAATCCATCCGGTCAATTGGTAGTCTACGAAAAACCACATGCTTCGAAAGTATTAGAAGACAAAAAGAAGAGACGAAGATATCTCAACTAAAAGTCAGAGCTCTCTGTTCTTTGTGACTTCGGATATCTCTTCAAAAGAGCACCTGAAGCCCCACGTCGTCAATTTTAGGACTAGCTCTAAAATACTTTGCTGATGGAAGCTGCAGAAAGAACAAATTGAAAATGAGTAGACCACGAAATTAAATATTGAAAACACACCAGAAAATAATTAGAAGAGACGAAGTGAGCCCAAAGAAAAGCCAGAGCTCTCATTTGAACCCAATAATCCTACCATGCGGTGGGTGCAGGAGTCTCTTCAAGTTCAACATGGGACTCATTTCAGACAGAAGGGAATATCGATGAGTGCCCCAATACGCGGCAAAGAGTCCCGCAAACAACGACGACAACATTTGCTAAACAGTTTAGTTGTTGCACTTGTTGATGTTTCTGTTTTTTTGTGCTTCTATAGTTGTTGCTCTTGTTGATGTTATTTTTGATTTTGTAGTTGTTGCTCTTGATGATGTTATTTTTGATTTTGTAGTTGTTGCAATTGTTGATGTTATTTTGATTTTGTAGTTGTTGCTATTGTTGATGATGTTTTTGATTTTGTAGTTGTTGCTCTTGTTTATGTTGTTTTTGATTTTGTAGTTGTTGCTCTTGTTGTTGTTTCTGTTTTTTGTGCTTCTGTAGTTGTTGCTGTTGTTGATGTTATTTTTAATTTTGTAGTTGTTGCTGTTTTTGAATGTATTTTTGATTTTGTAGTTGTTGCTCTTGTTTATGTTGTTTCTGTTTTTTGTGCTTCTGTAGGTGTTGCTCTTGTTGATGTTATTTTTTATTTTATAGTTGTTGCTCTTGTTGATGTTTTTGATTCTGTAGTTGTTGCTCTTGTTGATGTTATTTTTGATTTTGTAGTTGTTCCTGTTGTTGATGTTGTTTTTGATTTTGTATTCGTTGTTCTTGTTGATGTTGTTTTTGATTTTGTAGTTGTTGCTGTTGTTGCTGTTGTTTTAGATTTTGTAGTTGTTTCTCTTGTTGATGTTATTTTTTATTCTGTAGTTGTTGCTGTTGTTGATGTTATTTTTTATTTTGTATTCGTTGCTCTTGTTGATGTTGTTTTTGATTTTGTAGTTGTTGCTCTTGTTGTTATCTTTGATTCTGTAGTCGTTCTCTTGTTGATGCTGTTTTTGATTTTGTAGTTGTTGCTCTTGTTGATGTTATTTTTTATTCTGTAGTTGTTGTTCTTGTTGATGTTGTTTTTGATTCTGTAGTTGTTGCTCCTGTTGATGTTGTTTCTGTTATTTGTGATTCCGTTGTTGTTTCTCTTGTTGATGTAGTTCGTGTTATTTGTGATTCTGTAGAACCAGTTCAGGAGGTTCAAAGAAGGATGGTTCTACATGCATGATTCACAGGAAGCTATTTTTCAACATTCATCTGCGAAAGCAGTTTTATACAGCTGAGTGTTTCGCTATTTCTGAACGATATTGGTGCCATGCATTACACACACGCCGTCTGGCTATAATCGATAATAGTTGGAGTTTAAACAAACTGTTTAAATAACACTACTCGAATATCCCTAAAAAGTTTGCCGATAACATTGCATGATATATTGACTTTCAGCTGAATTATCTGTTTGAAAATGAAGACCAATGCCTGGCTGAATTTGTATCTTAATTTTTCTTTAATTTTCTAACAAATAGGAAGACTTGTTCCGAGCGCAAACTTTTCTTTGCGAACATAAGTTAAAAAAATACATCCCAGAATGAAACAGCATGAAAACTGCCAAGACAGTGTAATTTTGGAGATACGCCTGAACTCTTGAATCACAACATGGACAAATTCGGTTGCTGCTCGGTACATCATCTTTGATTTGCAACGCCAGATATCAGTACCTCTGTATTTTCGCCTGCCAGGTCTTGGTACATCTGTATTTTAACTTCCTCTGCCATCATGATATTATTATCCCAAGGTACTGCAATGTTTATCAGGATCTATTCACAACTACACTAGTTGACATCTATAATATCTAGACAATCGCTCTCCAAGGGCTTTGTCAGTCACGATGGTCTTAACTCGGATACACTTGACTTTCCCATTTTTGGCTAAGGGCGGGGTTTATTACTTTTACTCCTCGACTGCGCACTAAAGTCCAGACTTCTTGCCTGGTTCACAGTGCATTCGTAGACCAACATTCACGGCGCTGCCTGCGTCCATGTTGTGCCACTTTCGTATATTTTTTCTAACTTTTGCTAATGGTCATCGTCATTTTTATCGTTCAGATCTATATAATAAATAAAATGTGATGAAACAAATTCACATTTACCGATTCACAATCTTTTCCTCTCTGTTGAAAAAGAAATGATATTTAACCCTTGTTTTTTGTTTATGGTTGGGTTTCCTTTTGTATCTTAGTAACATTATCGCCTTGCTTGTAGGGAAATGTTTAAAAAAACTCAAAAAACAGTGAATCGTATTGAATGCACGCATATATTGATAATTTTATTCTGAATTCAAATGCCTTATTTGTTTATGTTTTAATTTTTATTTTATTTAAATTTAATGTCGAAAAATATCAAATGAAAAATGAAAGTCTATTTTTGTTGAGGAGGGGGGTATAATCTTTTGATGATATCACTAATTTTAAAATTAATTCTCAAAACTGCACCAAATAAACAAGACACATTAAATTAGCGTTATTGTGATGACGAGAATTTTTTTTAAGTATCTTTAGAAGAGAAACGTCAATAGCAATTCAAAAGAAGACATTTTTTGACTTTTAATCGACTTCTTTCAAAGAATTATTGTAAAGATTCCAATTTTGCCTTACCGTATTCCAGTTTGTATTTTCATTCGATATGAACAATTTAATTCCTATTGTTATACATAGACTTTTAATGGTGGTTGTTCGATATGCGATGAGTGATTTTAATATATATTCTTATACCCGTTCGCATTTTCATTTTTATTCGAATTATGAAACGTATTATTTTCATTATTGCTATAAAAATTCTTACTTTTATTCTTATTGTCTTTTTATTATTTTTAATCTGCACTAATTGAATTAAAAATTCATTTGTATATTTTCCCATCATATCAGCGTATTGATGAGAATTTTGACGATGTTTCTGAGTTTGGAACGAAATAATACCTGTTTATCGATTTTTCATTCGTTTTCTAACAGCGTACAACGATATATTTTTAATATAATTTATATCATATATATTATAATAAAGTAAAATAATTCTTGTGTTCTTCTCCTTTGTAATTCGTTGTATAAAAATTAGTTGTAAGATTTATGCTAAAACAAACATTGACACTTATCGACATCAGAGTACTTCGTTTCCGTTTCAATATACAGTATCATACACTATGGTTTTTACATAATCAGTTTAACTAGTAGATTTATATATCATTAAATTTATATCTAACTAATATTGGTTTGGTGGAAATTGCATTGTTAGATGTAAAAATACTCGACGCATTTGTTCTAGTATAGGGAACTGAGAAATTGCAGTGTTATATGTAAAAACACTCGACGCATTTGTTCATATTAGTACCTCTGTATTTTCGCCTGCCAGGTCTTGGTACCTCTGTATTTTAACTTCCTCTGCCATCATGATATTATTATCCCAAGGTACTGCAATGTTTATCAGGATCTATTCACAACTACACTAGTTGACATCTATAATATCTGCACGATCACTCTCCAAGCGCTTGTCAGTCACGATGGTCTTAATTGAGATATTGCTGTGTTAGATGTAAAAAATACTCGACGCATTTGTTCTATAATCGACGACCGATTCAAATCGGCAGAAAGGCGGTCATTAAGAAATGAAAGAAGTGCAATTGTTACTTTTTACCTAATTATGCATAACTTATCAGTCAGTTTTCTTCATGCCTTGCTTATTTCTTCCTATTCTTTCGTTTTTTTTTTATCTAGTCTCTTCATGTTATTTCTTTTCCTATGAATATTTGCTGTTATTATTATATTTAAAAATAAATTGAACTGCATTTGTTCTATAATCAATTGCATGTCATACTCAATGACATAGGGAAAAGTGAACGATATGTGTTTTTGCTGTTTCCACTTAAAGTAAAAACAGATACCATCAAAAACAAAAACGACAAAACTCTTAGTTGGACATGGGCTCCCGCTTGTTAATATTTTTTGGGGTAGGGAGGAGATTTCCAGAAAAGGTAGTGTATCATGAATTTTGCTTGTGTTGTTCTTCAGTTCCATTCTTTATTAGAACCAAAGACTTCAACCAAAAAAGAAAATTTAATTTTTATAATAATAATAATAATAATAATATTTCTTTTGATTTCTGGTGTGTACACATTTCTTTCCGGATCCCGCAGAGAGACCTAAGGTTAGAAATGGCATCATGAAATTTTCCCTCTGACAAAAAAATAAATAAAATACATTGTTAAAGCCCTTCGTAAGGTGTGGGATGTACTCGTGAGAACAATTTTTATTATTATTCTTATTAATATTATTATAATTGTTGTTGTTATAATTATTATTGATTGTCGTGTCTGTGTGTGTCGTGAAGTACCATAAAATTGTTACATGGTCTGGGTGGTATTCATACAAATTTTTTGCAATTATTATTATTATTATTATTATTATTATTATTATTATTATGGACACACTATACCAATTAGGTTATTGTGTTGTTATGGCCACATTTATTAATTTTTTTTTTTTTTTTTTTTTTTTTATTCCGATTACATAGACAAAGTTCTCCTTAGTGTGTGCTGTACTTAATAAGACAATTTTCATATGTCTCTATGGGGTTTTCTAGGATTCTTTCAGTGTGTGGGGTTTCAGACAAATTTTTTTGTTCCATTTTTATAATTCAAGTGCACCTATTTTCTGGTATTATTCTTGTTTTCAATTTCCACATTTTTTTTTTCCAATTTCCAGGTCTTTGTATTTTGATAGTTTTTCAAATTCCTTTGGTTGCTATGTTACAATCCGCTGGACATTAATTATTATCATTATTATCATTATTATTATTATTATTATTATTATTATTGATATTTTTATTTTCTATTTCTGTTTACAAAAAAAAAAATAAATGAAATTACTGACAAAAAAAAAAAAAAAATAAATAAATTACATAGATGAAGCCCTTCGTAAGGTGTGGGCTGTACATGTCAGAACAATTTTTTGTATCTCCTTGAGGCATGGACTTCCAGGAATCCCTTCAATTAGTCTACTGCAATCTTTTCCAACCAGTCCTAGGGCTCCAACTACAACAGGGATTGTTGATGTTACCATATGCCACATTTTCGAGATGTCTATTTCAAGGTCCTTGTACCTTGACAACTTTTTCAATATCTTCAAAGATACATTGCAGTCTGCAGGGACTGCCATATCAATAAGGAGGCACCGTTTTTGTTTGTGGTCTTTAATAACAATATCTGGGCAGTTGGCCTTGATTGATCTGTCAGTGTGTATTGTGTAGTCCCATAGAATTGTAACAGGTCCTATCTCCGTAACCGGGTCTGGGTGGTGTTCATACCAGTTTCTTTCAGTTTCCTTCCCGTAGAAGTTGTAGATTTTCCAGTGCAGATATTGGCCCACTCTGTCATGTCGGGATTTATATTCAGGGGGTGCCAACACCGTACAACCTGATACAAGATTATTATTATTATTATTATTATTTTCTTTGATTTCTGCTGTATACACATTCCTTCCGGGTTCCAACCAGAGACCAAATTTCAGAAATAGCATCATGACTTTTCTCATTGATCCTTTTTGTAAAAGAAAAACACCAAAAAAACTAAGTTCACACACACCTTACATAGATAAAGCCCATCATAATGTTTGAGCTGTACTTGTTTTTGTATTTTATTAAGGCATGGGTTAAAATAATTTTTATATTTTTCTGAAAAAATAATATATCAGGGATTTTCTGAGTTTGTGCTTGAGTTCTCTTCTTTATAAGACCCAAGGCTCCAACCAAAAAAGAAAATTTAATTTATTATTATTATTATTATTATTATTATTATTATTATTATTATTATTATTATTTCCTTTGATTTCTGGTGAGTACACATTTCTTTCCGGATACCACCCAGAAAACTAAATGGCCTCATGAGATTTTCCACTGAGCAATTAAAAAAAGAACAACCATACCAATATTTTACATAGATAAGTCCCTTCGTAAGGTGTGGGCTGTACTCGTGAGAAAAATGTGTTGTATTTCTTTAAGATATGGGCTTTCAGGAATCCCTTTCAATGAGTCTATTTTAATATTTTCCAATCAATCCGAGGGCTTCAACTTCAACAGGCATAGTTGATGTTCCTATGGGTCACATTTTTTAGATTTCGATTTCAAGGTTCTTCTATTTTGATAGCTTTTTGAAGATCTTTAAAGATGCATTGCAGTCTGCAGGGATTGCCATATCAATAAGCAGGCAATTTTTTTTGTTTGCGGTCTCTAATAGCAATGTCTGAGCGATTAGCTTTGATTGTTCTGTCAGTTATTATTATTATTATTATTATTATTATTATTATTATTATTATTATTGTTGTTGTTGTTGTTGTTGTTTTGACATTTTCCTCTGATCATATCTACTATCATTCATATTTTACATAGATAAAGTTTTTCATAATGTGTGAACTTACTTGGGAGCACAATGTTTTTTTTTTTATTTTTTTAAAGGCCTGGATTGCGAGGAACCTCTTCAATGAGTCTATCGGAATCTTTTCCGGACAATCCGAGGGATCCAAATACAACTGGAATTATTGATGTAATCATGTACCCGAATTTTTAGATTTCCATTTAATGAATCTTGTATTATGATTTTGAAGAACTTTAAAGATACATTGCAGTCTGCTGGGACTGTCATCTCAATAAGAAAGCACATTCTGTTTTTGTGGTCTTTGATCACGATGTCTGCACCATTAGATTTGATTGTTCTGTCTGTATATATTATACAATAATTTTGTTACAGGTCCTATCTCTGTACATTGATGTGGCTGATGTTCATACCAGTCTCTTAACGATTTCTTCTCGTAAAATTTGCATATTTTTTCAATGCATATATTGAACCCCTCTATCATGCTGAGTTTTTTATTCTTATTCATATTCATTTTATTATTATTATTATTGTTGTTGTTCTTGTTGTTCTTGTTCTATCATAATTATGCTTGCCTATCCCTTTTATAATTTGCTCGACCTTTACGCCTTGTCAACCACTCATAAATAACGACCTATTCTATTTGGAAACGGTGAAAAGACACTATTTGCTTGCAGTGAAAGAAAGAAAGAAAGAAAGAAAGAAAGAAAGACACGCAGATGTGGAGAGAAATTCATTATTATTATCATTATTATTATTATTTTATTTCTGCTATGGACACACTGATGTCTGCGGAAAGACCTACTATGGTATTATTATTATTATTATTATTATTATAATTATTATTATTATTATTATTATTATTATTATTATTATTTCCTTTCATTTCTGTTTTACAATCATTTGCTAAGGACAGAAACTGCATCGTGATATTTTCACTACATACTTTCTCCCCTGAAAATCAATGAAAAGTCTACAAATGCATACACATTTTGAATACGTAGATAAAATCCTTCTTAGGTTGTGAGCTGAGCTTTGGAGAAGACGTTTTCTTTATTTATTTAAGTCATGCACTGCCAGGAATTCCTTCAGTGAATATATCAGAACTTTTTTTTCCAAATAAACTCAGGGCTGAAAAGCACAATTGAAATTACTGATGTCTTTATCTGCCATATTTTGGTAATTTCCACTTCATGTTACATGTATTCTGATATCTTTTGAAGATCTTCAAACATGCCTTACAGTCTTCGAGAAATGGCATATCAATAAGAAAGCACATTCTATATTTGAGGTTTTTGATCATCATACCTGGCGGTTCAAACTGTTAAACGACCTGTGTCTGTAAACGTGTCTGGGTGCTGTTCATACCAATTTCTTACAGTTTCCTATACTTAGAAGTTTTCCGTGCATAAATTGATTTGATCCTCTCGTGCGGTGTTGCATATTCAGTAGGTTGTAATGCCATTTGTGATGACAAATGTTTCTGGGTATTCAGTACATCTGCATTTGTAGTTAATATAATAATAATAACAATAATAATAATAATAATAATAATAATATTATTATTATTATTATTATTATTATTATTATTATTATTATTTATGTACGATATTTATCCTGGTTTGCATCCTGTAGATTCGTGTCCAAACTATGGTACATGGGTCCCTATAGTATTGTCTTTTAATTGATCTTCTGGCCAGCTTGTACTTTTATGTTACCTGGGATACTGTTAGGGAAATTTTGCATTCCATTTCTCACGAGGCGCAGAGTTCCGATTACTATTGGTAGAGTCTCAGTCTTCATTCCTCACGTCTTGTTAATCTCTATCTCAAGGTCCTTGTATTAGGACAATCTCTCGATTATTATTATTATTATTATTATTATTATTATTATTATTATTATTATTATTATTATTTACTTTGATTTCTGGCGTTTACACATTTCTTCCCGGGTCCAGCCTAGGGAACTAAGTTTAGAAAAGGCATCATGAAACTTTCCACTGACAAAAAAAAAAAAAAAATTACATAGATAAACCCTTCGTAACGTGTGGGCTGTACTTGTCAGGGAAATTTTTTTTTATATTTCTTTGAGGTATGGACTTCCAAAAATCCCTTCAATTAGTCTACTGGAATCTTTACCAACCAATCCGAGGGCTCCAAATTCAACAGGGATTGTTGATTTTCCCATGTGCCACATTTTCGAGATTTATTATTATTATTTTTATTTTCTTTGATTTCTGGCGTTTACACATTTCTTTCCGGGTCCCGCCCAGGGACCTAAGGTTAGAAATGGCGTCATGACACTTTCCACTGACAAAAAAAAAAATTAAATTACATAGATAAAGCCCTTCATAAGGTGTGGGCTGTACTTGTCAGAACAATTTTTTGTATCTCCTTGAGGCATGGACTTCCAGGAATCCCTTCAATTAGTGTACTGCAATCTTTTCCAACCAGTCCTTGTACTTTTACAACTTTTTGAATATCTTCAAAGATACATTGCAGTCAGCAGGGACTGCCATATTAATAAGGAGGCACAGTTTTTGTTTGTAGTTTTTAATAACAATATCTGGCCGGTTGGCCTTGATTGTTCTGTCAGTGTGTATTGTTAATCCCATAGAGTTGTAACAGGTCCAATCTCCGTAACCGGGTCTGGGTGGTGTTTATACCAGTTTCTTTCAGTTTCCTTCCCGTAGAAGTTGCAGATTTTCCAGTGCAGATATTGGCCCACTCTGTCATGTCGGGTTTTATATTCAGTGGGTGCCAACACCGTACAACCTGATACAAGATGATCAATCGTTTCTGGATATTTATCACAGAATCTGCATTTTGGGCTGACACAGTATTTTAGTATATGTGCTTGATAATTCCTAGTTAGCAAGCATTGGTCCTGCGCAGCAAGCATAAAACCTTCAGTTTCCGCTTTCAACCCTGCACTACGTAGCCACTGATGGGTACGGGTTTTGTCTACGTCAGATTGTTTGGTACGGGCAGAGTATTGGCCATGAAACAGTTTTTCTTGCCATCGCTTCTGTATCTGGTCGGTTGCATTCGTCTTTGCTGTATTTTTTAGGTATTTTGCAGTTTCAGCCGGTGTATTGTGCTGTAGTTGCATCTCTACGCCCATTTGAAACACCATTTTGAATTTGTTGGATTCTTTCATTACAGAGTAAAGACGCTTACTACTTTCATGTTCCTTGACGCATACCATCATCCAGTCTTCTGTAGTTTCCAAATATCTTTGGAGACCAATTGTTGTAGTTTTGTAGGACAGTTCTAGTTGAACTAATCCTCTGCCTCCTTCGGATCTGGGCATATAGAGACGATCGACATCAACTTTGGAGTGATGCATGCGATAGCAAGTGAGAAGCTTTCTCGTTTTGGCGTCCATTCGCTTAATTTCAGCTATGTTCCAGTTAAGGACATTAAAGCTGTATTGCACCACAGGGACAGCCAATGTGTTTATGGCTGATATCCTGCTTTTTGAGTTTAGCTCAGTATTTAGTACCAGACGTACACGCCTGTAGTACTCTTTTCTTATTTTTTCCTTCATTTGGGGGTTTGTATGCCATCTCCTTCGCTAATTCCTAGGTACTTATAAGCTTCACCATACTCCAGTTCCCTAATCTTTGTGACAAAATCTAAATCTATTAAGGGTGTTTCTGTAATTCTACCTTTCTTGAAAGTTACTTTTGCACATTTATCTAATCCGAAGTCCATACCTATGTCGTCACTGAAGTATTTTACAATATTGAGGAGGCCTTTCAACTCATTGTCGTCTTTGGCAAAGAGTTTGAGATCATCCATGTAGAGTAGGTGATTGAATATTTTCTTATTTATTTTGTAACCATAGCTACTGTTGTTCAGTTCATGTTTAAGAGGGATTAAGGATAAACAAAACAGAATGGGTGACAGAGAATCTCCTTGAAAGAATCCACGTCGGATACTCAGACGGTTGGATATGGCAGTGCCCCCGGTGTGACTAAGGTATAGTTTGGTGTTCCACATTCCCATACTGTGCTTAAGGAAATTTAATACCACAGGGGAAACTTTGTACATTTCCAAAATCTTAAGGATCCAAGAATGTGGAACACTATCAAAGGCTTTACGATAATCAATCCACGCTGCACTTAGATTTCTGCGTCGTCTCCTGCAATTTTCCAGGATCATTTTATTTATCAGAAGTTGATCCTTGCAGCCATATGAACTTCTTCTGCATCCCTTCTGTTCCAGCGGGAGAATGCTGTTTGTTTCGAGAAAGGAATAAGTAAAGGTTGGTCAGTACAGACGTGATCAACTTATACGTTGTGGAGAGACATGTTATCGGTCTATAATTTTTCGGGTCGTCTGTTTCAGTTGTTTTTGGTATGAGGTGTGTAATACCTTCAGAAATCCATTACGGGATTTTATTGGGATTATTTACAAGCGTTGATAATGTTTTTGCAAGAATTTCATGGGTAGATGTGAGATGATACAGCCAGAAATTGGGCAACTTGTCACTTCCTGGGGATTTCCATTTTTGGGATTTCGTTAGAGCTTGCCTAACATCATCTGTGGATATATTTTCCCATTCTTGCAGAGGTGTATCCAGCATTCGTTCTTCTTCACGCCGTATCCACTCTGCATTTGGGTTATACTCCTTTGGGCTGCTCCAGATATTTTCCCAGAATCTCTGTACATTATCAATCGATGGTGGCCTTTCTACATGTATAGGTGTTTTTCTAATTTCCCTGTAAAATTTCTTAAGATCTGTTCGGAATATTTTATTTTGGCGATAGAACCTACAACGTTTTTCGTATCGTCTTGTTCTCTGCGCTTTTAGCTGAAATTTTCTGCTTCAGCATTTCCTTGATTGATGGAATATCAATTAGGGATTTAATGTTATATTTCCGCTTGATCTTTTTGAATTTACGTGTGGAAATATTAGGATTTCTGGTGAGCTCATCTAATATAGAAAGCTCACATCTGATTTGTTTTATTTCTCGAATCAGTTTGGTTTTTGAAGCTGGTTCTCTGTGTCTGTTAATTTTATTTATTGTCTTGACCCCAAGCTTCCGAGTCGCTGCTAAAGCTGTGGCGTATATGACGTTGTTAACTTCTGTGATGTTTCCCAGTGGTTTATCTGTTAACAGTGTTTCCAGAGCAGCATTCTATATTTTCACGATGTGCTTGTTGGAGTTCGTGATATGGATCTTCGGGAGCTGGTCTCTGTCTGACAATTGTATGAAAGTTAATCTGCTGAGTACTTGGATGACGTCATTTTTCGCGTCGGTGATTTCAGCTTCGTGGTTTTCAAGGAATTCTAACTTATTGTCACTGAAGATGACTCTAGAATTATTATTATTAATAATATTATTATTATTTATGGGCGGATACTATTTTATTTTATTTTTCTTAACAAATTTGTTTCCTCCGGCGCATGAAATACCTATAAAGATCTGGGCAACATGTTTGTTAGTGTTATCTAAGACACTGTTAGTAAAATTTTCCATTCCTTTTCTCGTGATGCCCAGAACTTCGATGAATATTTGTACAGTCACAGTCTTTAATTCTCCACATCCTGATAATCTCGATTTCAGGTCCTTGTATTTTGACAGTTTCTCGATAATTTTCATGTAGGAATTTCTCTCAAATGGACAAATAAATATACACTGGGGCACCTTCTGTTTGCCTCTGAGTTCTTGACAAGATCCAGATACGGATATGTAATATAATTGGCCCTGATCTGGCATCTCGTCTACAGTCACTTTCTCACAGACGTGCCGTCGCCTCTCTCTGTCTTTTTTACAAATACTTTCATGGTAATTGTTCCGATGAGCTACTTTCACTGGTTCCCAGACTCCATGAATTCAAGCGCCCTACGTGGCTGGCATCCCGCTCCCACCCTTCCACTGTAGAAACTTTTAAATGTAGCCGTCTCTTCTGCTCCAATAGCTTCATACCTCACACCTCTCGCCTGTGGAACACCCTTCCCAATTACTGTTTCCCTAAGAGCTATAATCTCCAACTATTCAAATGTAATGTCAATCGACACCTCCAGTTACCTTTATCTACCCACTATCCCTCTCCTCATTCTTTCTTCTATCACTCCTATCTGCTCTTACTCCAAATCTTCTGCAACCCCCTGCATCCTAGTGGCTTCACGCCTTGCTCGGGGCGTAATGCTTAAGAAAAATAAAAATAAAAAACTTCCTGAATTTCATGTCTTTTATGATAATATCAAGCCTGTTATCTTTTATTTCAGTGTCAGTTTGAATTGGCATTTCCCAGTGGATAGTTGCACCGGTATTTTGGGTAACTGTGTCTGTTTGTGCTCATACCATCTCTCAGTGGTTTCGATTGTGTGCCTCTTGCACGTCTTCCACATATATCGCTACATTGTTATGACTGTGGCTATATTTTTGCTTGTTCCGGACATCCTAAGATAATATGGTCGAGATTTTCATCATATTTTCCGCAGATCCTGCATTTTGGGTCATTTACATACCCACCCACATTAAAAAAAAACGTCCACGCACACACACATATATACATATAAAAGCTCGCATCGATTATCGTAAGAAAGACCTACGTTATGACCACCGTTTGAACTCGCTCGAAATATAAGAAATAAAACAGTCCATAATTTCTATTTAATAAATGCTTCATAGAAGCTTTATATTATCTTTACATTGATGGCACTCGACTAAGTTGGTAAGAAGAACAACACATTACATGTTTTTAATGTCTTGTAAGCCGCACGGATTGAGAAATCAGAGAGCCGAGTTCGAATTCCAGTCGAATCCATTACATTCACTTACGTGCTAATACCTTGGAAATGTTATAAATCCTCTTTTTCTCCCCTCAGCTATGGGTAAATAGCAGGACAGACCGGTTTCTGTAGACTTGGATGGCAACTGGTTTACTTCAGAAAGAAATGGCAACCTACTGCAGGAAAAGACAAATCTGCCTCGTATATCATGTATCGAAAGATACGTGATCGGCTACGCGTGTATCACGCATGGCATATAACTTACTGAAGTTGGAACTATCAGAGATATTGACATTTTGGTTGTCTGTATATTTTTTGAGGACTCCAGTTATTATAAATATAACAATTTTTTTTTCAATTTCGAGATCTTTATATTTAATTATTTTGTCATATACACCCTTGTGTAAATTAATTGAAACATCCGCTTTAGTTTCCTTTCTTTCACCATACGGTCAGTTTTAGACCCACTGAAGTGACAGGGTGTAATCGATTTCTATTTTTTCCTCAGATAAGGTCATTTGCAGTGTTGTGCAGTAATATGAATATATTTTCAGGGTGTATGAGGAAATTTGTTTGGCCTTGAAATATATTGCGTCACTCGTGATTGCATCAGATTTTCATCACGCCCAGACTTTCGATTAGCTGTACTACGGGTATTGTGTCCAATCGACGTTACTCCAAGGAAGCGTATGAAAATTGTAACGCTGTACGAACACACTGGCAAGTCTTACCAGTGAGTAAATCAAAGTACCATGGACTTGCCCGGAAACTCTGCTGATTAAAATTCAATCGAGAATCTGTGGTCAATCTGCAAGGGACGACTTCGTGGAATGGGCATACAAAGTACTAACATGTGTCCTGGTCAATGTTTCAGTGGAAAGATACGAAAAATGTAAATAGTAAACGAATTCATAAAATTTGAACAAGGGTGTACGTTAATAGATATAATAGATGAAACTAAGATATCTACGTATAAGTTAGATTTTGTAGCTTTTAATCCTAATTTCTTGTACATTATTTGTCTGTAAGAATGATAAAATTTGAAATAACAATAACAACAATAGTAATGATAATAATAATAATAATAATAATAATAATAATAATAATAATAACCTCCTTATTGATATGGCAGTCTCTACGGACTGCAATGTATCTTTGAAAATCTTCAAAAAGCTATGAAAATACAAGGACCTTGAAAGCGAAATCTCAAAAATGTGGCGCATGGGAACATCAACAATTCCTGTTGTAGTTGGAGCCCTCGGATTGGTTGGAAAAGATTCCAGTAGACTAAATGAAGGGATTCCTGGAAGTCCATGCCTTAAAGAAATACAAAAAAAATGTTCTCACGAGTACATCCCACACCTTACGAAGGGATTTATCTACGTATTTTTTTTTCTTTTTTGTGTGTCAGTGGAAAGTGTCATGATGCCATTTCTAACCTTAGGTCCCTGGGATGGACTCGGAAAGAAATGTGTACACGCCAGAAATCAAAGGAAATAAAAATAATAATAATAATAAGTAATAATAAATTTCATTTTTCAATGAAACCTAAAGTTATTGTGACTTGTAATACGCCTGAAAATTTGACGATTCTCTTATTTGTATTGTCTGGTGAATCATCAATTGTAATTTAATGATTGAATAATGCCGTAGCGAGTTACACGGCCATACAATGAAAGTAAGCATTCTCATTTTGCATCGTTAAATATTTGAACTTAACCACCTAAATATTACAACAAAAAACAAATTTGTGAATTTAGGTCATTACGTAAAGAATTAAGAATGTACAAACGAAAAGATTAAGTTAGATTCATTCAATTTTTTTTTTACCACTTATTAACCCTTTGCATGTTATTTAAAGTCAGAAAATATTTTACATTGGAAGAATTTTTTTAGAGATAATAATGATTTACTGATACAAGTCTTAATAATTAACCCATAGCTAGGGGGAGATGAGTTTGGATTCATACCTTTCCGAAGGTGATTTGCACGTAAGTGAATATAATGAACCTAAGATTGAAACTTTATTTTAATGAAGTCCTGATAATTATGCAATGACAATAGTAAAATGAAATCTTACGTATTTGTTATCAACTGAAATTATTAACGCTCTTTGAGTAGAGAAGATGTCATGAAAAAAGAATTCAGAAAGATTAATCGAAAAACATAACGAAAATTATTTTAAGATACAATACATTTGATTGATTTGATTGACTAATTCATTTTCTACGGATTATCAAAACTTTGCAGGTTATTTAAGCCAGATTTAGCGATACAATACTTACTAATTAATCCATAGCTGGGGAGAAGAGGTATATTCATCCATTCCTAAGGGTATTTGCACATAAGTGATTAATAATTACGGTCCATTATCCTTTATACCACCCGCAAATCCAAGCTTACAGCACCTTGAGTTTCCAAGCGGTCACCATTTAAGTATTGACCAGGATCGGTGTTATTTAACTTCGGTGATAGTACAGAAATTGCTGTTTCAAAGTGATATGTCCGCACTCCTTGAAATCATTGGTTTACATAAGAAAAGGTTTTCAGCGTATAACATAATCTCTCAAACGGGAAATTATTTTTGATTGTGGATTATTCATCTACGGACAATGGCAATTAGTGTTCTGTGAATGGCTTTTCCATTTCACTGAAGCAGACGTTAAACACATTATAGTATTATCGCATCCGCTATCTTTCGTTTCAGTCTTTCTTTCTTCTTTTATATTCATATATTTTCTCACAAAAACCAAACAACTTCTTTGATAATATCTTCCCATCTATTTTCCCTCACATTAAGAACGGAACGATACATTAGCTATCTGTGGTAGGGCCGGATTTAAAGCTTCTGCTCACTAACCGACGGAGGAAAAATATAATTAAACTATTATTATTATTATTATTATTATTGCTGTTGTTGTTGTGTTTGTTGTGGTTGGTGATCGGTTTGTTAAATGCCAAAAGTAAGCGATAAAAACACGTTCGATTTAATGAGATCTCATTTAAATAATTGAAGAACATTTTGTATCTAATCTGCTCGTATTCGCTGATCGATGCGATTACAATGCATTATCCTAAACTTGGAAATTTGGCTTGGTCTGTGACAGTAGATTTAGTGCATCGATAATCACAAACGAATATTAATCTAAAAAAATATAACGAATTAAATTCCTGCGAGTAATTTTTATAGCAAAAATAATACAGACAATTTCGAACTTTGTATCAATTGAATACAGAAGACCAACTTCAAAACCATCTTTTGAATCTTAATGTTAGCATCAATCTGCCGTTGCAACCATATCAGAGTACTGATAAAAAAATTATAATAGTAAAATAATGCACTTATTAAAATGAACAATGTGTTCAAATGTTGCAAAAGAAAAGAACAATATATAAAATACTACAGACATTCGCCGGAGAGAACGACAGATCTTGGATTCGGAGTATAAACACATAACAGATCAAATTTGAGGAAGTTGGAAGCGATATCTATCCGTAAAAGAGTACAGAATTGTTACATAAAAACGCATAGATGAAAAATAAACTTGATCCATTATTTACATTATTTACATTGTTCTGACTTGTCCTCATCGTTATTGTCATGTTCACGACGTTTCATCCGTTGTAGGCTCCGGCCTTCGTCAGTTGATTGAAATTTCGAACTGAACACTTTATTTCGTCCACCGGTGTTGATTGTACTTCTTTCACGTGACACGCCTTTTCTCGATGTCTCAGTTATCCATTTTTAATTAAACACTCCAAATTTTTGTTCACCAATGCAGTAGCCAGATATTGAACTCACAAATCTTTACTCACTGGATCCAAATAACACTTTTATCAATACCTGGCTACTGCAGTGATATAATAATAATAATAATAATAATAATAATAATAATAATAATAATAATAATAACTGGGAGAGTTGAGTTAAAGGAGATAAATGAAACATCCGGAAGAGGCATGACAAATGGAACTAGAACAATCTATCCTGGTGCACGAAATAAAGTGTTCACTTGGATCTTTCAATCATCTGAGGAAGTCTGGAGCGTACAATGAACAAAACGACGTGAGCATGGCAATATAGATGAGGACAACAGTGCCAACAATGTAAATGATATAAGTACTTATAGTACCTCATCTCAGAAATATAGACAATACCTTGATGCAACTGAAATGGAGTCCTGCAGAAGTATGTTCAGAATAACATGGACTGAACATATAAAGAATGAAAAGTTTTGGTAAATGCAAGCAAAATATAACTATACTTAAATTCCAAAAGAGACAATTGTAATTTCTAGGTTTCATACGAAAGAAGGCTTGGAAAATTTGACACTCACGGGAGATTTTAAAGGATAGATGGGCAGATGAAAACATCGTATAACCTAGCTAACAACGATGTATAACTGGTTGAAAGAACAGGGATTAGGAGAGAGAGTAAAAGCAGAAACTATACTAAAAACTACAAATGACTGGAAATTGTGGCGAGCCATGATCGTGCAGATAATATAGAGACACGACGAATAGAAGAACATTAAACACGGATGTAAAATAATAATTTAAATAATAAAAGAAATAATTTAAGTATCGAATTGTAGAAATTTTTTACGACCAACTTGAGCAAAGATTCATAAATACGAAGCTACTGGGCAAGACGATAAACTACATCCGCGTCCTGGGTAAGAGGATAAACTACATCTACGTCCTGGGTAAGATGGTAATCTACGTCCAACAGCAAGGCCTCTGATCAGGAGATTTTATAGAGTGTGGAACCACCTGTTAATTGCTGTTGTGAACTAACAGGCGCTACCCCAATGGGACAGGGTGGTAGCGCCTGTTAGGGTCTCTACTGTGGGCAAATAGTTAACACCCACACTGCGGTTAAAACAAAACTGTAAAAATATGTTTTAATACCAGCAATATTTTTTGAGGAAAATTATTACCAGCAATACATTTTTGAAGGAAAAAAAAATATTACCAGCAGTCCATTTTCGGGAAAAAATATTATCAGCAATATAAATCATGTCGTCATTAAATAACACATTGGGGTCGATATACCGTAAAACAAACCAAACCATAAATACGAACGTGGGCTTTAAGTTTCACAGGCTGATTATGAAGGAGTGATGATAGAGTTATGAAATCTTCTATGCATTAATTTAAACTCTTCTTGTTAATAAATGCATTGCTTCTTCCCAGGTTCGAGGGTGGGCTGAAAAGTTCATAGGCTGACTGTGAAAGAGGGATGCCAGAGCTGTGAAATCTTCTATGCATTAATTTAAACTCTTATTAATAAATGCATTGCTTCTTTCCAAGTATTCTGACTTCAAAGAAGACTGTTCATCACTGCGATAACTGGTTATTTGTTTTTTCTTTTTTACTTTTTTGACATGTTGAGGAACAGATGATAGTTAAATCAAGAGAATAGCAGAGTGATCACGCAGTTCAATGCCATAGTAACATACAGCTCCATTGAAACTAAAGACTTCTATGTTGAAGCATTATCCTAATGAAAGAAGTCACTTTTCGTCAGACTATTTTCTCAGCTCCTAAATTCAGCTGCCCACTTTTGCAGTGTTGATAAATCTGGAGCGTCATCCCGTAACGTAGCAACCATTTAAGTATGAAAGTCTTTGGGAGCAAACCCCTTTTTCTGCAGGTAATTATTAACACTACGATGCCAAATTGTGTTCCTTTTCCAAGAGAAGTCGCTACTAGTTACATCTGAAGTTTTTGGAACAGTCAAAAAGGACCAATGCGGTTATCAATAAAAAGAGTTGAAATTAATGCATGTAAAATTATACGGCTTTGACACCATTCCTTCATAGTCAGTCGCTGAACTTTTCAGCCCATCCTTGTTTTTGTGACGTGAACGGACGTTTTCTTGACACTTTTGTGATGTCAACGAATACTTGTTCTCACTTTTATAATGCTCGTTGTAGTAGAGACTTTGTAATCGCAGATACAACTATAGTACGCCATCGAACAATACTAGTACCAGGCGGCTTCGAATATCACACACACTTATAGTACTTGATTGATAATACTCGCTCGAATAGTAATCCGTATAGTGATCCGAATAGAGAAACCATATATAGCAAATATAGTAGAGAATAGCGGTCCGTATAGTAATAGAGGATAGAAGAGGAATAGCGATCCGAATAGTCGTCAGCTACTTCTTACATATATGCGTTTCCTATATGGTCACGTGGTCATCTTAATTCAGTAATGGTATCGTCTGTGTTTGCTCACTGGCGATCTACGTTCAAACTCAATTGTCGATAGCGACATTTTATTCCTATATAACACTCGAAAACGTAACTCTTGTTTGAACATAAAGGTATCATTCGCTGAAAGCCGTTTTTAACAAATCATATGAGAAATAGGTTGAATACAACTGAGAGGGTCGATATTTTTGAAGCAGCGTGAAGCAATATGAAAAATGGCTTCCTTATGAAAATGTCGGCGAAACAAGTCTACTTAAAATATTTCAGATGTTTAGGTTAATGTTTTGGTTTTTATATCAAATAGCGATATTGGGCGAAATTACACTTGGCGTTGCCTATTCTATGTAAAACTTATTTGGCCGCTATCCGGAATTTTACACGGGGTGATTGGAAATTTACAAAACCTCTTACAAAAGGAAGCAAAGGAGAGCGAGAAGAAAGGACTAAGCATAAACTAAAAGAAGACAGAACGCATGGTCATCAGTAAAAGGATGAGCCCGAAATGCGATTTGCAGTTCGGCGACACTAAAATCAAGCAGGTGCGGAAGTTTAAATATCTGGGAAGTGTTTTGACAGAGGATGGTAAGTTCGACACTGAGACCCGTCGACGTATTTCGATGGCTAAGGACGCATTCCAAAAGCTGGACAGAGTATTGCAAGACAGGAGGATTTCTTTCGTAAGAAAGAAAAATAAAGAGCCGCTGTTGCATCTGTCCTACTTTACGTCAGCGAATATTGGACGGTCATCTCAAAGATGAAGAGGCTCGAGGTGACGATGTGGTTCTACGGAAGGATGCTAAGGATATCATGGAGCGAACGTGTGAGCAATGACGAGGTCTTGGTGAGGATGCAAACAAGGAGGAGGCTTATACTTAACATAAGGAAAAGGCAGCTGAAGTTTCTGGGACACGTATTGAGAAAGGAGGACCTAGAAAATCTGATACACAGGTCGAATAGAAGGAAAAGAGTGACAAGCGAAAGAAACGCATGGCATAGCAGGTGGGGTTAAGCAAGTTGATGACAGAACGTAGTCTGGGGAAGGTGGCAGACGGACGAAACTTATTGAGAGCTACAAGGGATAGGGAGAAGTGGAGAACCATGATTGCCCATGTCCTGAAAGGACACGACAAGAAGAAAGAAATTTACTATAAGAAAACAGCTAATATTACCATTTGCCATTAGCACAAGCATTGGTTTGGGTAATATAATGTTTATTTCGTACACGGGAAATCTTTATTGATTATTCATCTACGGACATTGTCAATTACCCTTCTCCGAATGGGTGTGTGTCTCAGAGATTTTCTTCGAACCTAGATTTTCATTCTCGCGATGCTCACTTACTATTCCATTTATTGTAAGTGCTTTTATATATTTCATCCGGATTGTCCTATATGTATTAACATACCTTCAGCACAAGTGTGTCGTAAACCTGTTCACATATCGTGGACAGCCGGTGACATGTAGTAAGAGCATTAATCTTCAACTCGCATCTAGGAGAACATCTATCAGGTCAACCCGCAAATGCAACTGTCTTTTCACATGGACACTGAGTGCAATGTCTGTTTTGACGTAACCTAACGTTAGTCATCTACTACAGTTATTTAATCAGCTATTGATTATTCCCTTGAATATTTCAACGGACACAAACGAAATCAAGACTGTCTAAAATGAAATCATATAAAGATATTAAAGTTTTCTATAAAATTAATGAAACCAAATGCAATGTTCGCCTTTGAACTAACTTATGTTTATGACTTTTGAAATAAAGCGACAAGATAAAAAAAGAAAAAGAAAAATAGAATTCTCCATAAAATAAATCGTCCAACTACGACTCGTTCATTGTCAGTCTCACTTCAATTTGTCAATGAAAGGAATGCAAATTTTAATAAATGTATGAAAAAACAGAATGGGCAGACAGGCAAACAAATGTTTAGAAAAATGAATATTCCAAAATAAAATAATTAAAAAGCAACAAAATCAGAATAATTAATACGAACATAGACACATTGAGGATGTTAAAATCTTCAAAAGAATTGTCAAAACACCTATTTATTCGTTTCGTTTTTCTTCTATATGCCACGTCCATTCATATTACAGGCTATCTTTTCTCTCCACAACTTCCTATCCTGTATAGCTCTAGGTAGTTTTTTCTCCCTTTCGACCACGTCCGTCTTTTATCAGAAATAAAATGTTGTGAGTATCGTAGAACATAGGCTTTTGCTACATCCTGGAATTATCTGGAACGTTATATTTCGAATTTCAGTTTACGCATATCGGTTTTGAAACTCACCACAACCGATTTGTCAAGAAGGTGACTTCTTGATGTGATCGCCATCGTGAGACGATACCATAGTGCGGACCAAGTCTTGTGAGTAAAATTGGGTAGACGGGAATGTTGGTTTTGCTAGCACGAAGTCACAAGTCATCGTGACCGAAGGAATTAACGTACTGAGCTTGTTCAAACAGTTGATCACGCAAGATGAAGCGTTCTCTTCCACAAGCTTTAATTAAGGAAAGCTCACCATAGTTACTGTTCAAGCATCTCAAGTTGTTTAATAATACCAAATATGCCTGAGCAGGCGTCTGTAACAGGGATTATCTAGGCGCCCTAGATGGCAGGGATACTGACATCTCCGGATACGAGATTTCGTAGGCTTTTCGTCGATTGCCCAATCAGCTAATTTTAATAAATGAAAATAATATTATTTCATCGCTTTAGTCTTACGGCCATATAACGTTGAAACACTGAAGTTAAGCAACGTCGAAGCCTTGTCCGTACCTGAATACCAAGTGCTTTAATCATGATTGTGCGGGTGATGTATTGGATGATGCCTCGGAATTATTAATTGCAGAACCGAATTCCAATTTCAGTTGGTTTCGTTATATTCTCTTATGCGCAAATAACCTTGGGAAAGGTACAAATTCATCACTTCTCACTCCATCTATAGGTTATTTAGTATGTCTTGTATCAAGAAATCATTATTATATCAAAAAACGTCTTACAATGTAAAAAATATTTTCTGGCTTTAAGCCCTTCCTCCGCCAAAGATTTTGGGCAAATATTTAATTTTCAGGCGAAGTTTTTTATTTGTTTTTAATGTAACAACTAAGAAACCCGAGAAGTTGCTAAAACCTCTACCAGACGTATGAGCAGACAACTAGATTAGTTTGACGGTCAGAAAGGAATAAAATGAATCAAGATGGTGCACGTTGAATGTTTATTTTTGGACGTGTTTATTCGTCCGTGTCTGAAAAAGACACGTTCGGTAAAAACGTATACAGACGTTTACGGCAGGGAAGGGTTTAAATAACCAGCGAAGGGTTTATAAACAGTAGAAAACAATTAATCAATCAATAACAAAAAGTATTTCATCACTTTTCTTAGTGAGGCTGTAGAGTTACCCACTTAGGATAGAGGAAGAATTGCGTTACTGCTTAACGTCGTGAAACAAAAAAAAAAAAAAAAAAAGAAAAAAAAAGCTGCTTTTAGCTTTGGCTTCCATCGTATCATTCCGAATTAAAAGCACTGATTATATTTGAGGCGTTTGGACATGTCTGATTCGAGGTTTAACCCAATAAAAATGCAATTTCACTTGTTTTGTTACTATTTGAAACAAATAAAAGAAATAACGTTAAAATTAAGAAATAAGAAAAATGAAAAGTCAGCGGTTAACAATGATGAATTCGTGCGTACAAGCCATTGGTGTGGCGTATCTGCAGGCAGAAAGTCTCAACTAAGAATGAAATGGCAACAACAGCGGTGAGCGAGATTCAGGAAAGAAATGTTTATCAAATTAAAAAATAACGGATTTAAATTGTTGGAATCATATTTGGTTGCAGGTTAATTGAGTTCAAAATAGGTCAATATGTTGATTTTTTGATTATAATTTTTTTTTAAATTCTTTTCTTCCTACTTTCACTCTTTGATTATTTCTTTTAATTTCTGCTGACCTCTCTGTAGATCTGTCTCAAAATGCACATGTCGTTCACGGTTTATTTATTTACATTTATACCTGATATTCCTCGTCTATATTTATATTTATAATTCTATTCATATATGTCTGCCTGTAATATTATAGAAATTCTTATGCACATTATAGGAATTAAGCATTGGTGTGCACAGACACATACATACATATGCCCAAACGCGCATATATCTATATCTATATCTATATCTATATCTATATATATATATATATATATATATATATATATATATATATATATATATATATAGTAATTATAATAAAAAGAAAGAACAGTAAGATATATAATCCGGTGTTCTTATTGATTTTTATTTTTTATTTTTACAAAACAGTGCTCAATGTAAATTTGATTTAAAATATGGTTTCTTCGCTACACAGTAATCACCATGTTTCAAAAATCGAAGCTAAAAACATCAAATTTAATTATATAATTAAATTAAAAGCATTAGTTCTGTTTCTTCCTCAAGCGAATTTTGGAATAACTTATTTTTAAATTTACTGAGTTTTAAACGCACATACAATTCATAATTTTTTGTTTCCAAGGATACAGAGAAGACCAGTCAGTTATATAGGAGGGGTAGCGTGTTCATTTATATATATATATGTTTATATATATATATATATATATATATATATATATATATATATACAATTTAAAATAGTAGGCGCTCCGTTTATTTATTAAACAGCATATTTATTTATTTTCACTAACCGGCTTGAATATTCGATAATTATTATTAATATATATGCTCTTTGCCCACCTACCTAAAGTGATGACCAAATGTCCTGCTCGTTGCCTGAAATTCCTTCATTATGTGCCATGCTAATATTATCTTAAAAGATGCAGTTAAGATACTTGTAAAATCCTACCAACTTATATAAACTGGTTAATCAATAAGTGAATAGCCTGTCAGAGTATTTAACTAATTTTAGATCTGAAATGTTCACAATATAATGTTAGATTCATGTATTAAATGTGATGGAGGATCGTTGGTTTCAGCTCATTGCCTAGGATTTTATAGTGAAACACAAATAAAGTCATTCGTTTATTACTTGGGTTTAGGCTGTCTGAAACACGACATAAACTTCTGTGTATCTCATTAAATTCATAAACCTTGATGGCAGACACGTTATATCTATGGCTATATTCAAGAGCAAATTGTGCTGATATCTCCTTTTCTTCCATTAAACTGAACCACGTATTTAAAGCAGCGTTGTTTCTTTCTGCGTGTGAGGTCATAATGAACAGTGTTGTCTCATTGTGACAACAATTTGTGACTGCCATTTTCACTTATAATATTTTATTTCCAGAACCCGCTCACTATGGCCATTACCTCGTCTCTGTTTGCCGGGAAAATATTGTTGAACCAATAGTGTGATCAGTAGAGAATATTTCCAGCTACTGAATGAAATGAAAACCACTGCTGAAGAGAAAACAGGACGAAGTCTTGAATCATTCTGCTCTTGTCCTGCATTTGTCATCTTTTTGACTTTCTTACTGTTGTGAGACCGTAACATACCTACAACATGGACTCTTCCAGGACTATATAAAATATGCGATATAACACTCTAGGAGAAGAGGAGAGAGAGAGAGAGAGAGAGAGAGAGAGAGAGAGGGAGAGAGAGAGAGTATTCTAATACCGTAGTATCAGCCGCGTACGACTACCAATATTGGACACTAGCACATAGTAAGTTTCGCTTACACTTACACTATCTTTGTAACCTTTTTGTTTAATATATCTTTCTTACCTCTAATCCGTGTTCCATGTTTTCCTTCCGTGGTCCCAACTTTGGGTCCACATCACTTACTGAGCACAGTTCTCGTAACGTCATTTAATTACTGTGACATACTTATGTGAACAGCGTCTATTTTCTTCTACATTTTGCATTGTCTATCCTATAATTCTTTGAAAGGCTTGGCATATCTTGTTTTATACTGTTACAATTAAGGCATATAACTAAGCTATATCATCGCTTTACACTTACGGCCATATAAGAGCGAACTACCGGCTCCCGTACGATCACCGAAGATAAGCAACGTCGATTCGGGTAATTACCTTGATGGAATTCCAGGTGGTGTAAGTTTGGATATGCGAGTGCTGTAATGGATAACGGCTCGGAATTGTAAATATGTGAGACGAGTTCTAGTTCCATTTGTGTAAGTTATCTTCAGTTATGCGCACATACACTTGGGGAAAAAAATTCTTTATGATATATTAAGACGTATTTTATATACGAACCCTCTTCGATAGCGATAGCAGCACGCGTCAATGGGACCAAGTTAGCACTGCACCAGGTGGGTCACCGTCATCTAGATCACTACCCCTCATTTGTTACAAAAAAAAAAAAAACGTGTGGCGTATATATATATATATATATATATATATATATATATATATATATATATATATAGATAGATAGATAGATAGATAGATTATCATTATTATTGTTATCCTCATAATTTTGCACAGTTCATTCTTGGGACCAGGAAAGGAAAACACAGAATAGAGGTAAGATAGATATATTAAACAAAAAGGTTACAAAGATAGTGTAAGTGTAAGCGGAGCTTACTATGTGCTAGTGTCCAATATTGGTAGTCGTACGCGGCTGATACTACGGTATTAGAATACTCTCTCTCTCTTTCCTCCTCTTCTCCTAGAGTGTTATATCGCATACTTTATATAGTCCTGGAAGAGTCCATGTTGTAGGTATGTTACGGTCTCACAACAAAATCGATACGTATTTATTTTTCAAACTGCATCAAATTCCTCACAGCTGCAACATCGCTGGCCTATTGCTAACCTCTCCATTACAAATGTTCAGAGAAGTTGTTTTTAGTGTCATCAGTTCAGGCATTTACCGTTATCTTCAGTTATGTTGACATACCCTTTGGAAAAGTATGAATCTACCTCCCACCTACCTATATTATGTGTTAATTAGTCAGACATGTATCAACAAGTTATTATTGTCTCCTCCAAAATTATTACGATCTGAAAAGACAAACATTTCAGGTTTTAAATGACCTGTAAATTCGTAAAACACAGAGCAAACATACCATAATTATGTCATATCGGTGTTAAATTCACTGGGCTCATTACGAGTCCTATAAACTTCATTAAAGTATTTCTGATTGAAAATAAGTGTTTCCTTGTAGCTTCTATTTTGCTCAAAACTTCCAAGTTGCTCACATATTCTGTCCATGTTATTCTTGGGTTTCTTCTGTAGAAA
>CAHIKZ030000058.1:2835000-2900000 GCA_903632075.3 Acanthosepion pharaonis
AACTGCATCTTCGGTAGTTTTAAATTATTGTAAATAACTAATAATTTGCCGACTTATAAGTGGATTTGTACAGTCTACAGATGAATCCTTCGCGATATTGGAGTCATTTTCACACCTGATTATCTTATCTTTAGTGGGTGTTCTGAAGAAACGTAGAAGATGTGAGACCACACCCAAAAATAGCCGCGCAAAACATTTCGTCCGCCCGATTTGTTTTGTTTTCTGCTTTCTGTTCCACGGCTATAATGTAAATATTTTTCTTTTGCAGAACAGAGTCGATTTATTTTCCTACGTACAGGGTATATTCTAACAACGAATTCCTGCATTCTTTCATAGTGAAGATCACCAAGGAAACCAGGATGAAGATAATAAAGATGGCTAAGAATATAAACCAGAGAAAAATCTTTATGCAATTTAGTACGTTAAGAAGCAGCATTTCAAAAATCCACTTGAACTTTCAAAGCACTGGAAGTGTTGTTACTAAACCAAAGTATGGTTGCCTTCGGGAGTAACAGCATAGGAAAATAAGGACACTGTTCATGACGACCAAAGTCTCATTGTAAGAAGACTGATAAGCAATTGATAGATGAGTGTTACTTGTTTAATTTGGTGGATAATACCATTGGGGATCCTTCAAGAAAATTTACTGAAGCGATTCATTTCAACGAATAAACCAGCTTTAAATAAAAATGTTTTAATTTCTGCCTTTAGGTAATATATAAAAATAAATAAAAATGTTTAATTTGTGCCTGTAGATAATATATAAAAAATAGAAAAAAAAAGTTTAATTTGTGCCTGTAGATAATATATTAAAAAATAGATAAAAATGTTTAATTTGTGCATGTAGATAATATATAAAAAATAGATAAAAAATGTTTAAATTATGCCTGTAGTTAATGTATAAAAAAAAGATAAAATCGTTTAATATGGGCCTCTAGATATTATAAAAAAATAGAGAAAAATGTTTAATTTGTGCCTGTAGATAATATCTAAAAAATAGATAAAAATATTTAATTTGTGCCTTTAGATAATATATAAAAATAGATAAAAAATGTTTAATTTGTGCCTGTAGATAATACATAAAAAATAGAGACAAAAGTTTAATTTGTGCCTGTAGATAATATATTAAAAAATAGATAAAATTGTTTGATTTGTGCATGTGGATAATATATAAAAATAGATAAAAAATGTTTAAATTTTGCCTGTAGATAATGTATAAAAAATAGATAAAAATATTTAATTTGTGCCTTTAGATAATATATAAAAATAGATCAAAAATGTTTAATTTGTGCCTGTAGATAATACATAAAAAATACAGAAAAAAGTTTCATTTGTGCCTGTAGATAATATCTAAAAAATAGATAAAAATATTTAATTTGTGCCTGTGGATAATATAGAAAAATATAGAAAAATTATTAATTTGGTGCCTGTAGATAATACTATGTACATTCTTCAAGAAAATTTACTGAAGAGATTCATTTCAATGAAGAACCAAATTTAAATTAAAAAACAAAACAAAAAAAAAACATTTAATGGAAACATTAAGGGAAGGGATATGACTTGTGGGATGCAAGTGCTTGAGATGAAACAGCGATGAAACAAAAAATGGTTCTTCATTCTAACAACTTTAAATTAGTCAATGAAATCTTCGGATTTTGTTGGGCAGGAATCTGGTGTTTTAGGGATGGTTCAAGAAAACCAGTTAGAATTAAAGTTACCTTGACTAGCGCCAAATACACCTTTTGTTAAGGGGACATTTTATACCACATGGTTCATGATGGGACTCCATATCACATGCTGCGCGTAAAACAGTAAAGACGATGTTGGATGAATATGTCACTGTATTGAATGATTGACCAGACCAAGGCCCTGACGTAAATGATACATCAAATGCTGACAGAACTAATGAAAAAGAAACCAGGCGATATAATCCCATGGGTTCCCAACAACAGGGAATTATATCTAGTAGTTAGGAAGATGGCAGAGGATTTGTACTTATCCTACCGAAGCGTACTGGAACTATTATTCAAACTATAAGAAGCTACACTAAATATCAACAATGTACATTAACTTCTTGAAATCAATATTCTATAATAAAACAATATTCTATAATAAATTTTAATTAAAGGCATTTTTCTGTTTTAAACCACAGTATCTGACTCGGTATATCTGAGTTGGCCTAAATTATCTATGCGGCTATTTTTCTGCGTCGTCTCGCATCTACTACGTACAGGATAGATAAAGTGTATAGGAGAATTAGATGTAAAAATGATTCCAATATGAATAGGCTTACGACAAATATCACATTGAAACTCGGTTCTCGTACAATCACCGTAGTTAACCCACATCGAACCAGGTCAGTACTAAAATGGGTGACCACTTACTGTAAACTTGGACGTGCGAGTAATGTGGTGGAAAACGGGTTGGAATTGGAGGATCGATTTCGTATTACAGTCGTGTTCATTATATTCACACGTGCAAATACCTTTGAGAAAAGTATGAATCCCTTTGTTATCTTCAAAGCTAGGGGTTAAATAGTAGGGCTTGTATCAGTACTTTATTATTTGTTTTAATTCTTACAATCTAAATATATTTTATGGCTGTAAATAACCTGTCAAATAAGTGGTAAAAAATCGAATCAGTCAAAAACTAATATGGCCAAAATTTAATCTATAGACATTACAATAAAAAAAAATTTGTTTACGAGATTGCAATTATTAGAAATGTTCAATAGTTTAAAATGGGCGAAGTTTTTACGGATACTGTATATGTCATTGGGAATGGGACACCATGTGTCAGTTTTTGTTTGTTTTTTTTTCTCGAAATAATAGAAAGAATAGATTTTAGCGATACTGAGAAAAATTTTCACAAAACTAAACTGGTGTAATTTTCCTTCTATAATCAGCAAAAACGTATTTTTAATGCCTGCTTAATTAAAAGTTATTAAAACACGAAGTCATTAGTAACTTTTCATAATCCATTGACTACTAGCATTTAGATTAATGAAATTAAATGTCTGCAGATAATTTTAATATATTTAGATTATGACTTAAACATCCTTCATAAAAATTTAAAAAAAAATGTTTGAAAATGCTCTCCAGAAAAGTCGTTTTAGAAATCAATTATCTTATCTAACCCCTATTAGTAACACAGAATTTCTAAAATGAAGTGTAGACACAGAAAAAGAAAAACTATATGGTTCAGCACCCCACTTCTGCAAACTGTCAAATATTAATATCGGACAGTATTTTATAAAATTAATAAATAAGCACTTTCAAAAAATAACACTGAAAATAAGTTTTTAATTAGGAAAAATATTAAGATTAGCTACTTCACTACTAACATAAAAATAAAAATTATCATCTTACTTAGTAAGCATATTTTAAGAAATTTCTATGGGATAAACAACAAACCTGTTCTTAAACCCTCTTGTAATGGTAGATATAAAGAAAATGGTCTAGTAGAGGACAAATGCAAATCTACCAAGGTTATATATATAAAGCGATCACCTCTCGCAAAGAAAATATGAAAAATTATAATGTTTACATTGGAATTCACACGGGGGAATGGAAACAGAGATTTTATACTTATAGTAATTCATTTTCTGAACCTAAACTAAAAAAAAAAAAACAGACAGCTCTTTCCAAAAAAAAAAAAAAATAGGAATGGAAGGAGAAAGTTTTGAGCCCACAGATAGTTTGGAAGATTATAATTTCCGCCCCTAGTCCTAATAGTTTAGGGATATGTGTGACGTATGTTAAACGAAAAAAAAAATAGAATAATAAAATACAATAATCAAAGCCTAAAATACAATAATCAAGTCATAATACAGGTTTAATTTAATTAGTTACTATATCTACATAATATTCCCTTCCCATAACTCTTCAAATATCGAAAGTATATCTAATTCTCTTTTCTATATTCCCCCCTCTGTAACCTCTTTACACTATATTAATTATAATTTATAAACTTTCTCCTACTCTATGATTTCTCCAAATCTATTTCCATTAATCCATTACATCTCTTTATCTATATATTTTAAAGTTATTTTAGCCCCCTTCTATTCTTTTTAATTTTAAATTAATATTTCATTCTACATATAAACCCAAATTAATGTCATAAGGCTAATATTCGGGTTTAATTTTATAAAACTTCTTCCCTTTAAGACAAATAACTTCCGTTTTCCCCTGACCATGTCTCGTGCCTTTCCTTTTACAGAAGCATTGAAATGGATAAAATCTGTATTAGTTTTTCTACTGTTTTATTATTTTTTTTTTTTTCACAGCTAAATTTCTTTTTTCTGACATGAACTCTGTCAACACCGGGGTTGATAAGACAGACGAACGACATCTTCGCCTGCCGAAATAGGATATTCTCCATGAGAGATGATTTGGGATTTTATTGTTTATTAGTTATTTGCTCTGTAATAATAAATACATTGAGCTCTTTTTGTGGATCAGATTTAATATTTTATATTACTAGGACCTACTTGGCTTATATACCAACGGATTGGACACCCTGCGACGGTGTAATGGTTAGCAAGCTTGTCTAGCTAGAACAATTACGACTGAGTAGTGAGTTCGATTCTCACTGGGTACCCCATACTTTCGGCCTTGTCCCACATCTGAGCTACGCTTGGAAAATCACTATACCAACGGATTTTTCCCCTTTACTATACATGCGCGCATATATATATATATATATATATATATATATATATATTAAACGGCAATTTCGCACTAATGTGGCAGGTAAACGGCAATGACATTCTATTCTTCTATGCTTTCAGCTGCTCGGGCAATTTTCGCCCATTCTTTCGACCCGACACCAATATTGTTTCCATTATCTTAATCCGCGAAGCCATTTTAATAAAAACGTTAGCATCACACGGGGAAAATAGCAAACAATGGCGCCAACGTAGCCCTGAAAACCGATAAATGCAGAGACTACGCATGCGCAAATCATGCAATCATTCATCATGTCGCTTGAAGTTAATAGGGAATTTGAAGAGCGCAGCTGCTTATTTATCTGATATCTTCGTTGTGCGCTATTCACATAGATATTCTCTTCAAATGTTCTTTTATGCTCCATGAAAGACCTTGTTCTTTGCTCATATTTGAAAAAAAAATCTCTCGATTAACACTCATTCCACTGTTAAAACTTATTAAACGAAATTGTGTAATATTTGAAAATAAGCTACATTCCAGTTAAATAATCCTGTTAGAATGGCTTGTCTCTGTCAAGGCTTCTCATTCAATAAAGCATAGGATGAATGTAAGTGGAGTTTTCTGTTAACCAGGAGTTTTACGTAACTAGGAAGAGTTTTCAACAACTATTTATTCTGCCATATATCACTGATTGCTGGGTAGTATCCACGCAGATGAATAGGAGTTTTGAGGCAAGTGGGATATGGTTCTAAAGAATTATAAACTCTTTATGAGATAAATACGAAGAATACTTTGGATTCCAAGATAAATTACTTTTTTTTTTTTTAATAAGAAAGAATATTACATTAACAATTTTCTTTTAAATATCATTGATATATTCACATACCTGTACTGCCAATTAACCCATAGCTGGGGTAAAAGGCATGAATTCATAAATTTCGAAATATGTATTTGCGTGAAAGTGAATGCAACAAGCTTAACAGGAATTCGAACACAGCTTTTTGAGTTCCGAGCCGCTATACACCGACCCGAACATCTATTATTCTTTTGTAAATGTCTGCACTGTCATCTTATGTGACGGTAAAGCATGAAGAAAATAGCCAGATCTGAGTTCACATTGTTGCACTTTTAAATTCAGGTCACACAAAGATTTTCGGAAAAGGCATGAATGATCTTTCCTATGTTGACAAAATGTCTTCCCACATTATTTGTTGAAGAAGACATTCGGCCGTCAAACATATGAACAATTCACTGCAACTCATATCTGTACCACATGCAAGGTCATAAAATCAAAATGTTGTTACTTCCATAGTCAACCTTGAGAGGAGACCAGAAAAGTGTATCTTTTGATGACGCGTAACCTCACAATATGCATTTATACAAAATCAAGCAAAATGCATATTCATCTAATTTCAAAGACCTCATCCAAATAATACGAGGGCCTCTTAAAATGCCATTTCTAATTTAATTCTAACAGAATTAATTCAAAATGTCCTTTTTCCCGATCTGTAAATGTCTTCTCGCATTATTTGAGGGTCTGATAAATGTCTTCTCACATTATATGAGGTAGAAGCTATTTTCAGATTCCGGACAGAAAAATAGCTTCAAGCGAACGAAACTCCACTTATCTTATATGAGAACAGTAAAGCATTTGAAAACAATTCTCTTTTTCCGCTGTAAGTAACAAAGAGACTTCATAGAATTTATGTTTTTGGAAGAGAAAACAGCTGTAATTCAATGCGGTCTGTAAATGTTTATTAAATGTCTGCACTTGATGTAAGCAGAGCAATTTCAAAGAACAAGAGTTTATTACCTTTGTCTAAACTTTTCGGAAATTAGCATGTATATAGAACCATTTTCACAGATCCATGATTGAAAAATGTCTTCAGGCCAACGAAACACTGTGCATGTTATATGAGAATTGTAAGGCATTTGAAAACGTTTCCCTTTTTCGTCTGTAAACTATAAACTGTCAAGAAGGTCCAGAAAGAAATATGAATTTATTTCTTCTTACTCAATCTTTGAAAATGGCTTCACCTTTGGGTACACGTAGAAAACAAAGAGACTTCATAGAATTTAAATTTTTGAAAAAGGGAATCCCTGTAATTCAATGCGGTGTATAAATGTTATTAAATGCCTGGACTTGATCTAAGCATAGCAATGTCAAAGCACAAGCGTTTATTACCATTTTCCAACTTTTTCAGAAACTAGCATGTATATAGAAACGTTTTCTCAGGTGCATGATTGAAAAATGGCTTCAGGCCAACGAAAATCTATGTATGTTATACGAGACTTGTAAGGCATTTGAAAAAATTGGGATATATGAACCGCCATGATGTTTGTTTTCACGATTTAACGCTAATCAAGAATTGAAAAATCGAAAGTATCTCTTATTCTGTCAGAAGAAGAAAACGTTAAAATCCAAGGTCTCATTGCAAACGTGGCTTGGTACAGTTCAATAGGTACAGTTTGGTTGGAATATCGTACTACATCCACTGCCCTCGCCTGAACATGCACGTTCAGATTAGCATACATTACGAACATGAGGACCTTAAGGAGAATAAAACTATGAGTAAATATTGTTATAAGTTAAATACTTTTATATCATAATTGCATACCTAAAAATATTACTTACATTTTTGAATTACATTGAAAAACATTAGAAGACAGAAGTAGTTCTATCCTCGCCTTTTATTTTGATTGTATCAGACTTCTACTCTAATTGTTTCTTTTCTCGCACTTCTCGCCTGTAGAACTTCTTTCCATTTACTTCCTTCCCCGATAACTTTTTTTTATGTGCCGTGTCCATTCAGGACGTAGACGATCAAAGCTTTTCATTTCCCCTATCCCTTTTAAAAAAAAATATTACCATGTAACTTTTTTTGAAAAAAATATTACCAGCGATACAATTTTGAAGAAAAAATATTACCAGCAATATATTTTTGAAAAAAAGAATATCACCAGAAATAAAAAAAAAATTGTCTGCATTAAATAACCCATCGAGGTTGATATACAGTAAAATAAAACAAACCAAACCTAACCATAATGTATGAAATACATGTGAATGAAAATATAAAACGGGTTTGATTAGCTTGACGGTGATCATGTTTAATAGTCAATGAAGACAATATATAAATGATAATATGGCTAAGATTTCTCATTCCAGGTTGGTTGATGAGAGAACGAGAGGTTTATTTAAGTTTTCTCTTTAATCAAGTAAAGAAGCGAGTTTTTATGGCCAATTCGAATCGATTTGTAGAGACGTTAAAACGCCTTTATTTCCTCTACATCTGCATAAGACTAACCGATTCGACTAACTTTTCTAAACATTTTAATAATTAGTATTACACAATCACACATAAACTTAAAACTTGTAACTTCGATACATGATTTGCGATGATTTGACTATATGGACAACTAAAGAATTCGATGATGCTTTCTGGTTAATCAGACTATTAAATATATTAAAATCAGAAGAACGACTTAGATGAAAAACAATAAACATCTAAACTGTGGAATGTTTAATCTCAACTTTTGTTATAAAAGATATCTTTTTTTAAAAAAAAACAAAAAAAACCTGTTATGTTAACAGAAAATTGAGATCGTTAGATATTCCTATATATAATTCTAATTTAAAAAAAAACATATTTCTCAGGTTATGACAGCTGTGAATAACGTTTTCTTACCCATATGGAGCCAGTTAAGCAATAAATTAGAAATCCAGCTTAGAAGCTAGGAATTTTCAAATCTAAATGACAAGGTTATAAAAGAGTTTCAGGATATGCTGAATCCGTACTTTCACTTTAAAACATATATTTCGAAATTCTTGTTGATAATCGTTTTCGATGAATTTATATATTCCTTGTTGTAACACTTCAGACACAATCCAGCACATTAATATTAAGCTAAGTATTTAGAAGTAATTCTAATTTAGAAAAAAAGTTTGTTAATATTTTTTTACGTTTTTTGAAAACTCTTTTAACATAAGTATTATCATTTATTTTACACAGCGTGTGCCGTATATATATATTTAACAAAAATGCCTCTAAAAATGTTTCTAAAACAAATCAATATTTGCCGTATGTTCATTACAGCTATAAACATTGCAGTTCTGAGAATAATTTCTTTAAAAGTAAAATTGATTTTAATTCTGAAGTGAATTTTCAAATTTGTAAAACCTTGTCAAAATTAGTAGCATTTACTGAAAAATCGTAATAAAAAATGTTGTCTCTAATTTGATTCTTTAACAACGAAATCGTTTTAATGGAATAAATTAATTCCTCAATGCAGACAATAGAGAGAAATTTCCGTTCAATTCCAACAACTGATTCGCTACCAGTAGGCTTTTAAATACAGTCGTATCAGCATTTATTTCTATTGATTTTTCGTATTTAAATTTTGAATCAGTTAAATATATATTCAAGTAGAAGTATCGACATTTTTGCTGGAAGAAAACAATGATAAAATTAGAATATCATCGGATTCTTCTATCGAGTCTTCTATATGTTCAAGAAACTTGACTAAATCTTAATATATGCGTATTGCTTGGAATACCGTGCAGATGATGATGATTTTTTGTTCAAGATCATTCCCCAACTATTATCTGAAATATGTCTTCGGCATAGCCTCTCTCGTCCTGTATTGGTCTCCAGGGAAATCAGGAACTTCGTTTTCTATCAGTAGTCGTTTGTGATTGGGTATGGAATGCTTAAATGATCAAAATCCATATCTTCACTTTTGTGCTCGTATGTGCAGAGCTGATGTTCGAAAATTGTATACTATTTAGTTAAATTTATAATTTTTAAATAATAATAATAATAATATTCAGAGATCATGTCTCTTCAAATTTCCCATGTCTAGATCTTAATAGACCCACAATACAGTTGTAATTCTTTCGTATTTCCTAAAGTGTAAAGTAAATCTCATTGCATATCGTTATTTCACGTGACGTCAATGTTAAGCAAATTCGTGCTGCGGACCAATTTATTACCATAATTATTTCTGTGTAATACGCACTTCTAATTGTGCCTATGTAATTCTGGATAAACGTCTTACGCTTAAAATATGCACCGGCTTTTGGGAGTTAAATTTAGCCTACATTTAAGCAACTTTCTCATCCGGTTCGTATCGAGAAAAATTAATAACATATTTAGTTGATTTTATGATCTGAAATATATTTACCCGGTGTTTAGAGCAAACACACAGGCATTTTTAGCAGAATCCACCCAGCTTACAGTGACAATATGGTGACAACAAGAGAAGGAAACAAACGCAAATTCTAATAGCTTTTTTTTATCGAATTCACCACCCTCCCATAAAAATCAGTAAAGATACTATTACACAAGGAATTCTGGGTTTTAAAACATTAGAAAAAAAATAAGCGTTATTAAGTAACAAGAACAATAGAAAAATAATCGGGAAGAAAGTAGATAACGATCGATATTGCATTTAAATGTTTGACTGAAAAACTTTGACCGGAAAGCAAGAGGGCGAAAGAGAGGCTTACAAGCGAGAAGTGCAGGAAAAAAGACTTTTAGCCTAGAACTTCCGTTTACATCTCGCCAATTCAACTGTAAATTGAGTATACCTTGTTGCCAATCTAGTAGTGCGCTTAAATTAATACAATGTTTACGATAGTAAATACTTCATTCAAACGATTACCACGTAAGTATTTAAGAAAAGGCACAGGGAAGCAAATTTACAGCGGTGGGTGAAATGATTGAAGCCAAGAGGGCAGGTCAGGACCAATATTAATTGCTGATGTGTCTTTGGATTTTATCAAGAATCTATAAATATTTTGCAGGAGCACTGCGCCATATTTGGCAGCAATATTCGAGGCATGGACGAATACTAGACTTACAGATATGTAAGACAGATTCAGGAGAGAAGAATTGTCTAGCGCCATGCAGTGTTTTCTTAGCAGCAGGCCTAGCTTTGGATTCAATCTTTTTCTTACAACTTCATATCGAGACTGTTACTCATAGAAGGCGCAAAGAATTATCTACCTTGAGATTAACATCAATCATGCTGAGGAAAGGAGTCTCTCCAATGATTAATAGAGAGCAGTCTTGTTTTAACAAGCTATTCTTTGCCCCAGTCAACAACAGACAGTAGATAATTTTTGATATCAGCAGCCAATTTGATCTTATCGATCCGATCACTTTTGCTGTCAAGACTGGTGAAAACAGCTGTGAGATTGTTGTGGGGCTCTCCCCTTTTTACATAAGATGGACTCGTCCAAAGTTTACTTATACTGACAGAGAGAATGCCTGCTGTTGAGATACGTTGAGATACGTGGAGATACGTGGAGATACTTTGAGACAGGTTGAGAGATACGGAGACAGACACAGGGTGTTCTCAGAGAGTTATACAAGAATCCAAAGAGAGAGATGATTACGGTTTTACGTACAGAGACTTGTACATATACTTTCTACTAACCCGCATTCCTGGACTACTAATCTTCACTTCAAGTCTGTATTCTTACGTTTAATACACTTATTTTTCTATCTCAATTACTGGCGTTGTTTCTTTATTTGTGCGGGATTCCCTTCACGGAATACACAGCAGAGATTAGCATAGATATAAAGTTGAGAGCTGAAACCATTAGAAATATCACTGATAGCAATTAAGAACGAAGTAGGTCAAATTTACTAAAGAGGGACATTCTAGAAATGTTCGCTGGCGTCCTGAAAAGACAAGGCACAGAGAAAAAAAAGGAAGAATGTATTTAGGAGAGTGCGAAAGTATTCAAGGGAATATCTGTCACTTCATCTTTGATCTACAAATAAGAAACGTCAACGCGTGAAAAATAATTCAAGACCATTCAAGAGGTTTGTGTTTTCGAAGATCGAAAAATGGAATAGAAACAAAAAAATCAAATGTTCAGTAATTATTATAAATGGTTAAATTGATTGATCGGATACTCTTTACTGAACTTGATCAGTATTCTCACCTAATCAGTATTCGAATCAGACGATAAGGGCTGGAGGTCAAAGCATGTGAGGAATAAAAGCGAGAAGCCATCTCGAACTCAATTAAATGTTCGAGGAGGCGTGTCCGTCACTCCATTCAGTGATTGGTCGGCTATCGATCTGAAAAACGATACCGTGTGGCACGGCGACGGTTGGCGGCAGCATCAATAATTCACACAGTATAGAAGGAGGCACCAAGAAACCAATTAAACCCGCGTATGCATATATAACGGACAACTTTATTTATTAAAAGAGAAAAAATCCGTAAGGCTAGTCAGGCCGCCAAAAGAATGACTTATTGAATAGGATCAAAGAGAAATCTGGCATAACCCTCAGACATTTTTTTTATAGAATTTCTCACTTAAATCAATTTTACAGAGGACGAAAATGCGATACTGAAATCCAAAAGCGCAGTGGGATAGCAAAAGATGCTTTCTAAAATCTAAGCAGAGTACTAAGAAAACAGGAAAAATTCGTTAGAAACAAATTAAAAGAACTTGATGTTGCCCGTGATGCAGGTGGTGGCCACATTGTAAGACAGGAAATATAATTTGATTGTGAGTAGAAATTTGACTTGTCTGGAGATTCTATTGCTTTTACTTATGAAAATATTGTATAATGAAATCGGCTCATTCTTTTTTTAATAACCCTCTATATTCTTCTGCAGGTTAAATTGTTTCCGACCTAGTAGTAGACGAATCAATAGTCGTGACATTACTTCGATATATTCCGACAATAACAAGTGCATTTTTGAATTATGTATCAATAAATGCATCCCTAAATATATCACTATACCTAAAATAAGAGGGCATTTGTCCTTGCGGTTGGAGTCTAGCACGTCCTATTCAAATAATAGCAGCTAGATACGAACAGAAGTTCGGATATTATGTCCAGGTGACAAAATGAAACAAAACAATGCACTCGATTATAGCAAGAGGACTCGGTAAGTAATGGTTAGCGGCTCGAACATAGGAATCGGATAGCCGAGTTCGACTTCCAGTCGATTTCATTACATTCACTTAAGTGTTAATTCTTTTTATAATATAAAAATAATTAGATGCTTGCATGGAGAAATCGGAGATCCGAGTTCGAATTCCAGTCGAGTTACTTACATTCAGTTGTGTCCTAATAACCTTCGGAAAGCTATAGGTATTTTTTCTTTGTCAAACGTGCGTATTCCTTTAGAATTTGTCATATAGATTTTATTAAATAAATATTTTGTTTTCTGATACCCCCTGCTACCATTTTTCTTATTGCCTTCTTTCTTTCTCCGTCCACGTGAATGTTCCACTGCCTCCACGGAGATACGGCGAAGCTTTGGGAATACGAGTTTAAATCATTGCAGGTAGTTTGTGACTTTTACATCGATTGAGATTAAGATGTGTAAAGCTGAATCTCTCTTGCTGTCGGTCCTGGAGGCATAATAGGTAAAGCGGCGAACATGTCAGACGTGCGCATAAATATACTAGATTCGGTTTCCAATCACCATAGAATCTTATTCCTTATGTTTCATCTACATGGCTTAATTAACAGTCGTTGAATGTAAAAGAAGCTGAAAGTTGCAATAATAATAATAATAAATATAAATATTTACGCTATGACAGTTTTATTACGCAAATCAAATTATGCTGGTAACATAATTTGAAATATATATATATATATATATATATATATATATATATATGATTTGGGGGTTAGTAGAGACAAACGCCAAATAACACGTAACAAAAAAAAAGGGTTTTAATAGGTTGTTAAAAAGGTGAAGAAATCGGCTGAGCAGTCAATAACTAGCTCAGCTAAGAACTTCTCTGTCTATCTGTCTCCTACCCCATGTCAATAGACATGCTATTATTTAAAGTCTTTGTCCACAGACGTAGACAAGTTCATCTTCAAGAGGGGGTGGTAGGTTTCGACAAAACAATATATATATATATATATATATATATATATATATATATATATATATATATATATATATATATATATTCTTTTATGCAGACGATCATAGTTGTCCACAACTTCCTGGCATTTAACCCTTTATAATAACACTTTCTTCATATTCTGCCATCCATCGACATCCAAGATATACCGCATCCTTCCCCTGCTTTCAGTTTGCGAATATTAAACTCTTCAAGACCTCTTTCTTCGCCATGTGTCCATGAAATTTAATTAAATTTAGGGACCTAGCTGCCAATCTAGTAATGCACTTAAATTTTTGAGGTTGAGGTACCAAAGAGGAAAGCTCATCAGAGCAATTACCGTGAAAATATTTATAAATAAATCGTAGAGGGAAGCTAAGTTACGGCGGTTGGAATATGATTGAAACTGAGATCCTAGTTTAAGACCGAAAATATTGCAGATTCTTTTTTGCATTTTCGCAAGAGCATCTAGACATATAGCAGAAACGACAGACTAGATGTGGCAACAGACTAGATGTGGAAAGATAGATATTGGTGAGAAAAATTGTCTTCTTTCTGTTTCGTTTCCTTGGCGCTAATGATCTTCGGAAGCTTATAGATCCACCGTTCTCCAGCCAAGGATTAAATAGCAGTTTATTCTGAGTTCTCTTGCTTTGAGTGAAAGCCAGTTTAAGAAATTCAGTGAATTCAAACAAGACCCTCTTTCTGATTTACATAAATGATCTGCATAAGTATGTATGCTGATCATTTGTAAAAAATCTATTCCGATGACAGGACAGTATACGAGAGTACTTCTAAAACGTGACTTATACAAAATCCCATATTTTTACCAATTCATCCAGGTATGAGTAGGCCACGTTTAAAGAAAAAAGCAAAAAGAAGAAAGAAGAAGAGAAGAGGAAGAAGAACTTGAAGGAGAATGAACAAAAAACGAAGAATAAGAAAAAGGAGGGAAGAATGAAGAAGAAGAAGAAAAGAAGAAGAAGAAGAGTGTCAGGAATGAAGAAGAACAAAAGAAGAAGAAGAAAGAGAATGAAGAACAAGAAGAAGAAAAGAAGGAATGAGAAGAAGAAGAAGAATGGAAGAAGAAGAAGAAGAAGAAGAGTCAGGATGAAGAAGAAGAATCAGGAAATGAAGAAGAAGAAGAAGAGTCAGAATGAAGAAGAAGAAAGAAGAAGAGAGTCAGAATGAAGAAGAAGAAGAAGAAGAACAAGGAAGAAGAAGAAGAAGAGGTCAGTCAGGGAATGATGAAGAAGAAGAGTGTCAGAAGAAAGATGAGAAGGATGATGATGAAGAAGAAGAAGAGAAGAAGAAGAAGAAGAAGAGAAGAAGAAGAAGAAGAAGAAGAGAAGAAGAGGTCAGAATGAAGAAGAAGAAGAAGAAGAAGAGAGTCAGGAATGAAGAAGAAGAAGAAGAAGATGATGATGGAAGAAGAGAGTCAGGAATGAAGTAAGGAATGAAGAAGAAGAAGAAGAAGAGAGTCAGGGAAATGGAATGAAGAAGAAGAAGAAGAAGAAGAGAGGTCAGGAATGAAGAAGAAGAAGAAGAAAGAAGAGAAAAGGAAAGAAGATGATGATGATGAAGAAGAAGAAGAAGAGAGTCAGGAATGAAGAAGAAGAAGAAGAAGAAGAAGAGAATGAAGAAGGAAATCAGGAAAGATGATGGGAAGATGATGAGAAAGAAGAAGAAGAGAGAGTAAGGAATGAAGAAGAAGAAGAATGAAGAAGAAGAAGAAGAGTGTCAGGAATGAAGAAGAAGAAGAAGAAGGTCAGGAATGAAGAAGAAGAAGAAGAAGAAGAAGAGTGTCAGGAATAGAAGAAGAAGAAGAAGAAGAAGAGTGTCAGGAATGAAGAAGAAGAAGAAGAAGAAGAAGAGGAATGAAGAAGAAGAAGAGTGTCAGGAAAGATGATGATGATGAAGAAGAAGAAGAAGAGAGTCAGGATGAAGAAGAAGAAGAGAGTAAGGAATGAAGAAGAAGAAGAGGAAGAAGAGAGTCAGGAATGAAGAAGAAGAAGAAGAAGAAGAGAGTCAGGAATGAAGAAGAAGAAGAAGAAGAGTGTCAGGAATGAAGAAGAAGAAGAAGAAGAAGAAGAAGAAGAAGAAGAAGAAGAGGTCAGAAAGATGAGATGAAGAAGAAGGAAGAAGAAGAATGAAGAAGAAGAAGAAGAAGAAGAAGAAGAAGAAGAAGAGAAGAAGAAGAAGAAGAAGAAGAGTGTCAGGAATGAAGAAGAAGAAGAAGAAGAAGAAGAAGAAGAAGAGTGTCAGGAATGAAGAAGAAGAAGATGATGATGATGAAGAAGAAGAAGAAGAAGAGAGTCAGGATGAAGAAGAAGAAGAGAGTAAGAATGAAGAAGGAGGAAGAAGAGAAGAAGAAGAAGAAGAAGAAGAAGAAGAATGTCAGGAAGAAGAAGAAGAAGAAGAGTGTCAGGAATGAAGAAGAAGAAGAAGAAGAAGAAGAAGAAGAAGAGTGTCAGGAATGAAGAAGAAGAAGAGTGTCAGGAAAGATGATGATGATGAAGAAGAAGAAGAAGAAGAGAGTCAGGATGAAGAAGAAGAAGAGAGTAAGGAATGAAGAAGAAGAAGAGGAAGAGAATGAAGAAGAAGAAGAAGAAGAAGAAGAAGAAGAGTGTCAGGAATGAAGAAGAAAAGAAGAAGAAGAAGAAAGGAAGAAGAAAGATGATGATGATGATAAAGAAGAAGAAGAGAGGTCAGGGATGAAGAAGAAGAAGAAGGAATGAAGAAGAAGAAGAGAAGAGAGTCAGGAATGAAGAAGAAGAAGAGGAAGAAGAGAGGAATGAAGAAGAAGAAGAAGAAGAAGAAGAGTCAGGAATGAAGAAGAAGAAGAAGAAGAGTCAGGAATGATGAAGAAGAAGAGGAAGAAGAAGAAGAAGAAGAAGAAAGAAGAAGAAGAAGAAGAAGAGAGTCAGGATGAAGAAGAAAAGAAGAAGAAGAAGAAGAAGAAGAAGAGGTCAGGAAAGATGAAGAAGAAGAAGAGGAAGAAGAGAAGGAATGAAGAAGAAGAAGAAGAAGAAGAAAGAAGAAGAAGAAGAAGAAGAAGAAGAAGAGAGTCAGAATGAGGAATGAAGAAGATGAAGAAGAAAGAATGAAAAGAAGAAGAATGAAGAAGAAGAAGAGTGTCAGGAAAGAAGAAGAAGAAGAAGAAGAAGAGAGAAGAAGAAGAAGAAGAGAGTCAGGAATGAAGAAGAAGAAGAGAAGAAGATAGTCAGGAATGAAGAAGAAGAAGAAGAAGAGGAAGAAGAGGAAAAATGAAGAAGAAGAAGAAGAAGGAAAGATGATGATGATGAAGAAGAGAAGAAGAAGAAGAAGAAGAGAGTAAGGAATGAAGAAGAAGAGGAAGAAGATCAGGAATGAAGAAGAAGAAGAGGAAGAAGAGAAGAATGAGATGAGAAGAAGAAGAAGAAGAGAGTCAGGGAATGAAGAAGAAGAAGAAGAAGGAAGAAGGAAGAAGATGAGGAATGAAGAAGAAGAAGAAGAAGAAGAAGAAGAAGAAGAAGAAAGGAAGAAGAAGAAGAAGAAGAAGGTCAGGAATGAAGGAAGAAGAAGAAGAAGAAGAAGAGGAAGAAGAGAAGAAGAAGGAATGAAGAAGAAGAAGAGTAAGGAATGAAGAAGAAGAAGAAGAAGAAGAAGAAGAAGAGAAGAAGGAATGAAGAAGAAGAAGAAGAAAGTGAAGGAATGAAGAAGAAGAAGAAGAAGAAGGAATGAAGAAGAAGAAGAGGTCAGAAAGATGAAGAAGATGATGAAGAAGAAGAAGAAGAAGAGTCAGGATGAAGAAGAAGAAGAAGAAGAAGAAGGAATAAAGAAGAAGAAGAAGAGGAAGAAAGAGAGATGAAGAATGAAGAAGAAGAAGAAGAAGAAGAAGAGAGTCAGGGAATGAAGAAGAAGAAGAAGAAGAAGAAGAAGAAGTCAGGAATGAAGAAGAAGAAGAAAGAAGAAGAAGAAGAAGAAAGAAGAAGGAGATGAAAGAAGAAGAAGAAGAAGAAGAAGTCAGGAATGAAGAAGATGATGAGAAGAAGAAGAAGAAGAGAGAAGATGAAGAAGAAGAAGAGAGTCAGGAATGAAGAAGAAGAAGAGGAAGAAGAGAGTCGAAGAAGAAGAAGAGGAAGAAGAATGAAGAAGAAGAAGAAGAAGAAGAAGAAGAAGAAGAAGAAGAAGAAGAGTCAGGAAAAGAAGAAAGAAGAAGAAGAAGAAGAAGAAGAGTCAGGTCAGGAAAGAAGAAGAAGAAGAAGAAGAAGAGTGTCAGGAAAGATGATGATGATGAAGAAAGAAGAAGAGAGTCAGGATAAAGGAAGAAGAAGAAGAAGAGAGAAGAAGAAATGATGAAGAAGAAGAAGAAGAAGAGAGAAGAAGAAAGTGAGGAAGAAGAAGAAGAAGAAAGAGTCAGGGAATGAAGAAGAAGAAGAAGAAGAAGAAGAGAAGAAGAAGAAGAAGAAGAAGAAGAAGAAGAAGAAGAAGAAGAAGAAGAAAGAAGAAGAAGAAGAAGAAGAAGAAGATAGTCAGGAATGATGAAGAAGAAGAAAGATGATGATGATGAAGAAGAAGAAGAAGAGAGTCAGGATGAAGAAGAAGAAGAGAGAAGGAAAAGAAGAAGAAGAAGAGGGGAAGAAAGAGAAGGAAGGGAAGAAGAAGAAGAGGAAGAAGAGAGTCAGGAATGAAGAAGAAGAAGAAGAAGAAGAAGAAGAAGAAGAAGAAGAAGAAGAAGAAGAATGAAGAAGAAGAAGAAGAAGAAGAAGAAGAAGAAGAAGAAGAGGAAGAAGAAGAAGAGTGTCAGGAATGAAGAAGAAGAAGAAGAAGATAGTCAGGAATGATGAAGAAGAAGAGTGTCAGGAATGAAGAAGAAGAAGAGTGTCAGGAAAGATGATGATGATGAAGAAGAAGAAGAAGAGAGTCAGGATGAAGAAGAAGAAGAAGAAGAGAGTAAGGAATGAAGAAGAAGAAGAGAAGAAGAAGAGAGTCAGGGAATGAAGAAGAAGAAGAAGAAGAAGAAGAGAGAAGAGGAAGAAGAAGAAGAAGAAGAAGAAGTGTCAACAGAATGAAGAAGAAGAGAGTCAGGAAAGATGATGATGATGAAGAAGAAGAAGAAGAAGAGTCGGGATGAAGAAGAAGAATGAAGAAGAAGAAGAAGAAGAAGAAGAAGAAGAAGAAGAAGAAGAGAGGAATGAAGAAGAAGAAATGAAGAAGAAGAAGAGTCAGGAATGATGAAGAAGAAGAGGTCAGGAAAGATGATGATGATGAAGAAGAAGAAGAAGAGAAGAGGAATGAAGAAGAAGAAGAGGAACAGGAATGAAGAAGAAGAAGAAGAAGAAGAAGAAGAAGGAAGAAGAGAAGAAGAAGAAGAAGAAGAAGAAGAAGAAGAAGAAGAAGAAGGAGGTCAGGGAAGAAGAAGAAGAAGAAGAGGATGAAGAAGAAAGGGGAATGAAAAAAGAAGAAGAAGAAGAAGAAGAAGAAGAAGAGTCAGGAATGAAGAAGAAGAAGAAGAAGAAAGATGATGATGATGAAGAAGAAGAAGAAGAAGAAGAGAGTCAGGATGAAGAAGAAGAAGAGAGTAAGGAATGAAGAAGAAGAAGAGGAAGAAGAGAGTCAGGAATGAAGAAGAAGAAGAAGAAGAAGAGTGTCAGGAATGAAGAAGAAGAAGAAGAAGAAGAAGAAGAAGAAGAAGAAGAAGAATTTGGATGAAGAAGAAGAAAGGTCAGGAAAGGAATGATGAAGAAGAAGAAGAAGAGTGTCAGGAAAGATGATGATGATGAAGAAGAAGAAAGAAGAAGAGTCAATAAATGAAGAAGAATAGAAGAAGAAGAGCGTCAGGAATGAAGAAGAAGAAGAAGAAGAAGAGGGAATGAAGAAGAAGAAGAAGAAGAGGAAGAAGAGAGTCAGGAATGAAGAAGAAGAAGAAGAAGAAGAAGAAGAGAGTCAGGAATGAAGAAGAAGAAGAAGAAGAAGAAGAAGAGTGTCAGGAATGAAGAAGAAGAAGAAGAAGAAGAAGAAGAAGAGTGTCAGGAATGAAGAAGAAGAAGAGTGTCAGGAAAGATGATGATGATGAAGAAGAAGAAGAAGATGAAGAGTCGGGGATGAAGAAGAAGAAAGAAGAAGAAGAATGAAAAGAAGAAGAGAAGAAGAGGAAGAAGAGAGAAGAAGAAGAAAAGAAGAAGAAGAAGAAGAAGAAGAAGAAGAAGAAGAAGAAGAAGAAGAAGAAGAAGAAGAAGAATCAGAAGGAATGAAGAAGAAGAAGAAGAAGAAGAAGAAGAATGTCAGAAGGAAGAAGAAGAAGAAGAAGAGAGGAAGGAAAGAAGAAGAAGAAGAAGAATGAATGAAGAAGAAGAAGAAGAGAGAATGAAGAAGAAGAAGAGGAAGAAGAGAGAAGAGAGTAAGGAATGAAGAAGAAGAAGAGTCAGGAAGAAGAGAGTCAGGAATCAAAGAAGAAGAAGAAGAAGAAGAAGAAGAAGAAGAAGAAGAAGAAGAAGAGGTCAGGAATGAAGAAGAAGAAGAAGAAGAAGAAAAGAAGAAGAAGAAGAATGAAGAAGAAGAAGAAGAGAAGAAGAAGAAAAGAAGATGATGAAGAAGAAGAAGAGAAGAAGAACAGGAAAGATGATGATGAGAAGAAGAAGAAGAGGATGAAGAAGAAGAAGAGAGTAAGGAATGAAGAAGAAGAAGAGGAAGAAGAGAGTCAGGAATGAAGAAGAAGAAGAAGAAGAAGAAGAGTCAGGAATGAAGAAGAAGAAGAAGAAGAAGAAGAAGAAGAAGAAGAAGAAGAGTGTCAGGAATGAAGAAGAAGAAGAAGAAGAGAGTGAAGAAGGAAGAATGATGAAGAAGAAGAAGAAGAGGAATGAAGAAGAAGAAGAAGAAGAAGAGGTAAGGAATGAAGAAGAAGAAGAAGAAGAAGAAGAAGAAGAAGAAGAGTGTCAGAATGAAGAAGAAGAATGAAGAAGAAGAAGAAGAGAAGAAGAAGGAATGATGAAGAAGAAGAAGAGGAAGAAGAGAGTCAGGATGATGAAGAAGAAGAAGAAGAAGTCAGGAAGATGAAGAAGAGGAAGAAGAAGAGTGTCAGAATGAAGAGAAGAAGAAGAAGAAGAAAGAGTCAGGAATGAAGAAGAAGAAGAAGAAAAGAAGAAGAAGAAGAAGAAGAAGAGGAAGGAAGAAGAAGAAGAAAGAGAAGAAGAAGAAGAAGAAGAAGAAGAAGAAGAAGAAGAAGAAGAAGGAATGAAGAAGAAGAAGAGGTCAGGGAAAGATGATGATGATGATGAAGAAGAAGAAGAGAGTCAGGATGAAGAAGAAGAAGAGAGTAAGGAAGGAATGAAGAAGATGAAGAAGAAGAAGAGAGAAGAAGAATGAAGAAGAAGAAGAGGAAGAAGAAGGAATGAAGAAGAAGAAGAAGAAGAAGAATGAAGAAGAAGAAGAAGAAGAAGAAGAAGAGAGTCAGGAAAATGAGTAAGAATGAAGAAGAAGAAGAAGAAGAAGAAGAAGAAGAAGAGAAGTCAGGAAAGAAGAAGAAGAAGAAGAAGAAGAAGGAAGAAGAAGAGAATGAAGAAGAAGAAGAAGAAGAGAGTCAGGATGAAGAAGAAGAAGAAGAAGAAAGAAGATGTCAGGGAAGAATGATGAAGAAGAAGAAGAGAGAAGAAGGATGAAGAAGGAATGAGAAGAAGAAGAAGAAGAAGAAGAGAGTCAGGAAATGAAGAAGATGATGAAGAAGAAGAAGAAGAAGAAGAAGAAATGAAGAAGAAGAAGAAGAAGAAGAAGAGGAATGAAGAAGAAGAAGAAGAAGAAGAAGAAGAAGAAGAAGAAGAGGAAGGGAAAGAAGAAGAAGAAGAAGAAGAAGAAGGGAGAATGAAGAAAGAAGAAGAAGAGTGTCAGGGAAATGAGAGATGAAGAAGAAGAGAGTCAGGAAAGATGATGATGATGAAGAAGAAGAAGAAGAGAGAGTCAGGAATGAAGAAGAAGAAGAAGAAGAAGAAGAGAAGAAGAAGGAGAATGAAGAAGAAGAAGAAGAGAAGAAGAAGAGGAAGAAGATGAAGAAGAAGAATGAAGAAGAAGAAGAAGAAGAAGAAGAGTCAGGAAGAAGGAAGAAGAAGAAGAAGAAGAGAAGAAGAAGAAGGAATGAAGAAGAAGAAGAAGAAAATAGTCAGAAAGAGAAGAAGAAGAAGAAGAAGAAGGAATGAAGAAGAAGAAGAAGAAGATGAAGAAGAAGAAGAAGAGAGTAAGGAAAGAAGAAGAAGAAGAAGAGAGGGAAGAAGAAAGAAAAGAGGAAGAATGAAGAAGAAGAAGAGGGAAGAAGAGAGTCAGGAATGAAGAAATGAAGAAGAAGAAGAAGAAGGAATGAAGAAGAAGAAGAGTGTCAGGAAAAGAAGAAGAAGAAGAAGAAGAAGAAGAAGAGGAATGAAGAAGAAGAAGAGTGTCAGGAAGAAGATGAAGAAGAAGAAGAAGAAGAAGAAGAGAGTCAGAAATGAAGAAGAAGAAGAAGAGAAGAAGAAGGAGGAAGAAGAAGAAGAAGAAGAGAGTCAGGAAAAGATGAATGAAGAAGAAGAAGAGAGTCAGGATGAAGAAGAAGAAGAAGAAGAAGAAGAAGAAGAAGAAGAGAGTCAGGAATGAAGAAGAAGAAGAAGAAGAAGAAGAAGAAGAAGAAGAAGAAGAGTGTCAAGAAAGATGAAGAAGAAGAAGAAGAAGAAGAAGAAGAAGAAGAAGAAGAAGAAGAAGAAGAGTCAGGAATGAAGAAGAAGAAGAAGAGGTAAGAAGAAGAAAAGAAGAAGATGATGAAGAAGAAGAAGAAGAAGAGAAGAAGAAGAAGAAGAAGAAGAGTAAAGAATGAAGAAGAAGAAGAAGAAGAAGAAGAAGAAGAAGAAGAAGAGAGAAGAGGAATGAAGAAGATGAAGAAGAAGAAGAAGAAGAAGAAGAAGAAGAAGAGGAATGAAGAAGAAGAAGATGAAGAAGAAGAAGAGAAGAAGAATGAAGAAGAAGAAAGAAGAAGAAGAAGAAGAAGAGAGTCAGGAATGAAGAAGGAAGAAGAAGAAGAAGAAGAATGAAGAAGAAGAAGAAGAAGAAGAAGAAGAAGGAAGTCAGGAAGAAGAAGAAGAAGAAGAAGAGTCAGAATGAAGAAGAAGAAAAAGAAGAAGAAGAAGAAGAAGAAAAAAGAAGAAGAAGAATGAGGAGAAGAAGAAGAAGAAGAAGAAGAAGAAGGAGAAGATCAGGAATGAAGAAGAAGAAGAGAGTCAGAATGAAGAAGAAGAAGAGGAAGAAGAGAAGATAGAAGAAGAATGAAGAAGAAGAAGAAGAAGAAGAGAGAATGAAGAAGAAAGAAGAAGAGAGAAGGAATGAAGAAGAAGAGGAAGAAGAAGAAGTCAGAATGAAGAAGAAGAAGAAGAAGAGAGAAGAAGAAGAAGAAGAAGAAGAAGAAGAAGAAGAAGAAGAAGAAGAAGAAGAAGAGAGTCAGGAATGAAGAAGAAGAAGAAGAAGAAGAAGTAGAAGAAGAAGAAGAAGAAGAAGAAGAAGAAGAAGAAGAAGAAGAAGAAGAGGGCGGCGCAGGAGAAGCACAAACATACGAAAGAAAAGTGAATAGAGAAGAAAAATGCAACGATATTGAATCTTAGAAGAACGAACAGAATAGCAAAGAAAAAATGAGCGGAAGTCTACCTATAGTCTCAAGTATAAATACAAATTGATGTCTCAAATTTGATTTACTTCCGATCTCTACTTTTGCTCTTGAGGTCGAACGTAACTAATGTCTAGCTATGTTCTCATTAACACGGCGTCTATCTACCTATGGACCTAAGTATAAGAATGACCTATGTCTAACTATGATCTTAAATATGAAGAGAACATGAAAGCTGTACGTTAACTTGTAACATTCGTAGTCTAAATTCATAGTACATCTGGAGGGGAGGGGCAGCACTCGGAAAGTAATAGAACTTAGATGATCGGTTTTTTTCCCCGGGATGCTTCGGCAGAAAATTCATAAGAAAAATTCAAGTCACGTTCAACTGCATTTCTCCTCGTAATCCATAAACTTGGTATCGGGGCTTGTCGATTAACGCGAGTTCTTTAGCATTTCCAGATAAAAAGAAAGGAAGCACTCGAATTATGTCATTCTTCATACCTTAAAACAAGAGATCACCGGGTCAGATCTGTACGATAATTTATCGCCTCTTTTGACAGTAGGCACACCTGCATGAAACTAATATGTTAAAACGTAGATTTGCGCTGTGATAAAAGAGATTACTGATGATTTGTGAAGAAAACATGTTTTAAATCTTCTTCTTTTCAGAGAGAGAGAGAGAGAGAGAGAGAGAGAGAGAGAGAGAGAGAGAGAGAGAATAAATATCCAATCAGCAAAATGACCATCAAAATATAGATGCTAAGATGATACTCATTCAAGAAATATACAGGGTCTATCAAAAATACTTTTACAAAATTTGGGGGCAGTTCCTCAACAAAACAAGAGCAATAGTCAATATAAAAATATATCCCCATATCCTTCGTTTTTGAGATATTAAGTTCAAAGTTGACGGTAGATGCTGTTAAATGTACAATCCAAGATCCAATCCCTAAATACTTATAAACATAGTATTTGATTCTGTCTCAGCAACGCGACGATAAACATTAAGAATGGTTGGATAACGCGTCTACTTTCGGTCAGGAAACGCAATCTGATACAGCCGTGCAACCTCGCACCGTTATCCTGCCATTGTTACACGGAACACTTCTCAGTTAACTCACTACTATTTCAAGATAAACTTTGAAGACAGACTTGCCACAAATGTAAATGAATGACAAATGTAAACTCGTCCCTATGGCAAAACAGCGCCATCCATCGGAAACTTTCTTTATGTGACACTATGAGTTGGATATATGCGCACGCGTGTGTGTGTGCACCCGCATATCTGTGTGTGTGTGTATATATACACCCACACATCTGTAAAAGTGCAATACATATGTGCGAGAAGATTAGTTAGATTTGACCTGGGTATCAAACTTCAAGACCCAATGACTAGATTAGGAATCTAGATAAAACATGTTTTTGGACATATGGCCAAAAGGGTAGATACACAACCATACTTGATAGTTAAAAAGACTGGCTCTGGTCAAAACTTAAAAGGGTCTGAATTTAATATCCCTGAATCGGAGTCAGCTAGGCTAAGAAATATTTTTATGTCCACTTTCTTCAAAAGAAGAAATGGTCATGAAAAAGTTATGGGTTTATTCGTGGGTGTCCCTTGCCCGGAAATGATGAAAGAGGACTCTGCATATATACGGGAGCGCTTTGGGTTTCACCAGAGATAGACTTAGTTTAGGTCCGAGGAAGGTTGATTCAGGCCGGAGCAAGTAACAACGAAGAGCGACACATTAGCAGTCGGACATTGTTAGTTAAGATATATTTTTTTTTTGCCAATCGAGAATCAGCCCAGAGTTAATTATCCACAAAAGGTCACACGCCAATTGTGTAGGACGAAAAGAGAATCCCTTCTCTTTTCGTCCTACCCAAGTTGGTAGTTGTGTTTTTCTTTTGCCTGTGAGCCTGCCCCTCGCTAGATCCGCCGCACAGAAATTCTACGACGTGGGGTCTATATCTTTGTGCAACGAGTTGCAGAGGTGGGTAGCTTCACATTTAGAATTAATAACTAAAAAAACGAAGAATATGTCAAAATATGCTTATATGGACTTTTCTCCTTGTTTTGGTATGAGTAACGCGGCACCAATGTTTGTATTTTTGTTACAGCCTGTATACAGTTTTGAAAGATTGATAATATTCTAGTCCGCAGACAAGTATTTCTTGATTCGTTTTTACGGCTTACCAGTTTTTTTGCTAGTTATTTCAAGCAAGAAAATAATTTTAGATTGTAAGAATTTGGGGGTGGGGGAAATAATAATGATTTAGTAATACAGGGTTTACTAATTAACAGATAGTGGGAGAATATTGGATTCATATATTTCTCAAAGGTATTTGAGCGTAACTGAATATAACGAACCCAACTAGAATTGGAACTTGGCTCGTCAGCTCCCAATTCCGAGCCATTATCCATTACATCAGCGGCACAACCAAAACATATCAGAGACGCGAAAATAAATAACAGTGAAAAATGTCCAATTTGTTTTTTATATTATCATTCTGGCGGATTCCGTTTCATATTTGATCTGTATATATATATATATATATATATATATATATATATATATATATATATATATATATATATATATATATACGCGGATCGTCAGGCCAGCCAGTCTGCCCTGAAGATCCGAGTATATATATATATATATATCACTATTTCTAAGACCTATGTATCGAAAACACCTTAATTCCCTTCGTATTACTTTGCTGAGATGTAAGTTCTTCTCGAGTCAGGGTTCTCACGAACCACTGCTTTGTGGAACTAAACTGATCCCTCCCGATTACGACAATCTTAACCTGTTCAAGTGTAGGGTTAACGGATATCTTCCCCGCATAAACTGTGCCTTTGTAACTATCTGCCTTGAGGGGAACGCGGGCCTTGTACAGAGTGAAAAAAATAATTAAATATTAAATAATTAAAAATATCAAAACAAATTGAAGACAGTATACTCTAATTTATATGAGCAGGAAACGATACTGAATAGCTGCTGCCGCAATAGTCGGCCTTGGCCGGTGTCTTGATATAATATACCTTAAAACACTTTCTTCCCAAACGCTCAGTAACAGCATTCTTTGTTATTGATTTTTTTTTCAGCCACCCAAACCAATCGTGTGTCTCGGTTTTTCTTCCGATCAGAATGACTGTCATTTGATGGGATGCTTGTGTGCGCATGACACATCCTAGAGCCGGGCCTGTCTATCTGCGTCTCTATTCCAATGTCACTTATATTTTATCAAATCTCCGCCTACCAGAGGCACACGGGCAAGGACCACTTTTCTACAGTGTGGCGGAGATTGATTGACAGCTGACAAAACGTTCACTATCACAGTACGTCGGGCAGAGCTGTAAATATCCATGAAGTTGTCCTTCACTGAATAGCTCATGCCATAACTGGTTTAATATTCTTCGATTCATTCCTAGACATAAATTAAGGCAGGTTGGTTTTTCACTTTTTAGCAAGTCGACATTGCATTGTGCTTTGTTGTGCAACAATAATTGCATTCCAATTTTTGAGTGTTTAGTCTTAACCTTTTGAGTCCTGGCCACCGCTTTACCAGTGGTAGAGAGAAATGACGTAATGCTCAATCACCGGTTGAACAGTGGAAGAGAAAAATGACTTAATGGCCAGCCACCGGTTGAACGGTGGGTAAACACTTGTAACGATCTACCGTGAAACATTACATAACAATTATTTGCGAATTTTGACTCAGGAGCTCAGGCAGAAGGGTTAAAATTTTTAAGGTACGAAGATTTAAATATCATCTGAAAAAAATGCCTAATTTCGGCTTACAAACCGACTTCAAAATTTTATATTTCATGAATAAATCCCAAAATAGGGGATTTCTTTTGTATTAGATACAATGAATGGAAAATATATTAAAACCAGAGTTATATTGGGTTGGTGCATAATTATCAGGCGTTTTTAAACAATATTATGGAAAAAGACATATAACAATTCTGCAATATCATGTTATTAAATGATTGTTCCGGAGCGTATGGTTTCCAACCCGCATTTTTATAACCTGAAAATAAAATAATATTTTTATTAAAAAAGTTAACAAAACTGCAATTTTTATTAACAAATAACTCGCCTACAAAAACGCCTGACAATTATTCACCAACACAATATAAATCAACACAAGAAAAATATGTATTGTTTTTACTGTATTCAATAAGTAAAAAAAACTGTAAAAAAATGTAAAAGTTTACAAAAAAGGCAACTCAATGAATAAGATCTATTAGATCAATTGCTATATCATTTGTTGATAATAATTAAAAAAGCCAAAAACAAAATATAGAAAAGATGTATGGATAAAAAGAATACAATTGGAAAATATATTTTTTAGTCATTGCCGTCGCGTTTCGTCAATCCGACTTTATCAAGGCAAGTGTAAAAGCGAAATGTTTTTTTAGTCACATTAATTTCAAACTATTAAAAAGGAAACGCTCCTGTGTAAAACTTCTGGATATGTTTTACTTTTCCATGTCGATATATCCGTAGTAAAGCCAAAAAAGAAAAAGTTACAAACATTCAGAAGTAGACTTACACAGTAGCATTTCCTTTTTAATATTTTGAATTTAATATAACTGAAAAACATTTCGCTTTTAAACTTGCCTTGATAAAGTTGGATTGACGAAATGCATCGAAAATGATTAAGAAATATATTTTCCAATAGTCTTCTTATCCAAATTGTCTTATCTTCAGAATTTTTCTAAAAAAATTAAGAATAAAAATTTATATAACACCATAATCCTGCTGGGCATTAATTATAGGATTACATGTTTTAAATTTGTTTTATTTATTAAAAATTACATTAAAGTTTCTGCACTCTTTGACATATTACATCATAATATAGCTATTTTTTCAGTATACTTTCCCTTTGAAGTAAATGAAAGTTTCATTTGATGGCACAATGATTTAGTAATAATGTGCTTGTACATTGCATCTCGTCCACAGACAATTTGTAAAGCTTCAGTTAATTATATCTTTTATAAGTCTGTGCAATAAGGTTTTCATTGATCACGGGATTAAAATCCAACGCTAGGGTTTAGAAATTAAATTTAATCGTTAAACCTGTTTCCTCAGAAAACGGTGACGATCTGAAAAACAATGTATCATTAATTATCATGTCAAATCTTAACTTGGAATACCTCAGTTCCAAAATCGAACTGCCCTATTGTATATTCGCCAGGAGGGACTTGTGTCACATTTAAAATAGTGGGTTCATATCCACAGAAAGGTAAATAAGAAAAATATAGCTTTTCCTAAGACGGAATGATTTACGCCTGTGAAAATATTGGCGTAACATAATCTTCCTACTTCAGTTCGCATCAAATTTAAATTACTTAATAAAAGAATTTGACAAAACACTTTTGAAAGCAAATTTATAGCCAGTTGGAACATCACTAAAACACCAAGCTTTATATGATGACATTGGATCAAACTAGGAATTATTTATAAACACATAGTTTCCCAAACACACACACACACACAGACACATCATCGTGAATTTCGCCATTGAATATATATATATATATATATATATATATATATATATATATATATATACAGTGTAACCCGGATATAAGAGACCCGGATATAAGAGACCCGGATATAAGAGACCCGGATATAAGAGCCTGTGTTAATGTATATAATGTAGACCAAACCCGGATATAAGAGAAACCCGGATATAAGAGACTTCTCCGGTCCCGACAACTCTCTTATACTGTATATATATATATATATATATATATATATATATATATATATATATATATATATACCGGGCATAATACCAAAAGTGTTCAAATCGTAAAACAGTAACATTGTACAATTGTTAAATTATGTATTGAACTGTTTTATCTCAGAAAGTATTAAAGATATTATTAGTAAAACTTATCAGCCATTGATACACACACACTGAATGCGGATATAGAAAGACGTGATACTCGGCTGTAACAAACAAAACATCTAATAAGGCAAGCAATTTACACATATTAAAAGGATTTACATCTGTTCCAAAACAAATGATTGTTCATACTGTCCAAGAACTGAGAATGTTTACAGAACGGGAACAAAGAAATAACATACCAACTTTATGGCCTTTGAAAGTTCGTAATTAAGTAAATAGAAATTACTATTTTTTTTCCACAGTGGTGAGGGAGGAGTCACTGAAGTATCCACTGCTGAGCCAGATAGTTTTAAAAAAAAAGGCAAACTTTAATCTGTCCATATGCAATTTTACAACAAATAAAGAACAGAAAAATCTACAAGGAAAACGACAACAAAAAAATTAATATAAATCAAACGAGAATGAAAGCTGAATGAGTTTGGATAGGTTAATGTTGTACATACACCGAATGTCAAAAATTCAAAATGTTGGTGGTCAGGAAGCAAAAGAAAACGGAAGCAAAAACTAAAGGGACAGAAGAATTCTCCTCTTTGAAGGGGCCGAACCCCATGAGCTCAACCCAAGGGAAGACAACTGTGATCATCCTACAAGTAACCCCTCCCTAGACAGGCTCATTAACCTTCACCGAAGGTACTACTAAAATGTAAAAAAAAAAAAAAAAACTACATGAAATGTATTACAAATTTAAAGAAAAATGGTTTTGTAATCGAATGAAAAAGGAACAGTTCGTTTAAAAGGGGGAAACATCCTCCAGTAATGGTTCCGCCGAAACCAACGCCTGAAAAAATAATTATGTCAATAAATGTTTAGGCCACCAACCACGACGACCATATATGGGGATAGTCTCTTTTACTACCTCCGTTGCTAGTGGTCATGGAGGAGTCACTAGAGTGTCCACGCTGAGCCAGGCAGTGTCCAAAAAGTTAGGCTTTAATCTGTTCTTAGCAATGTTTTGTGTTGCATTGTTAATGCTCACAATAAAATATTTTGTGTGTCTCTCGAGTTCTTTGAAAGCTCCTCTCTAGGATGGCTACAATATATGTGACTTAACCAAGTCCCGCACGAAGACGAGTGTGCATATTTGCAGTAGTTTAGGCACATATATTGGCCTTTAAACCTGTGCAGAGGACTTATATGCCAAGTTCGCTATTCTCGCAGTTAACCGATCGCCGAAAGAGATAATGTTCAAAACTTTTCTGGTGCTTGCAGGAAAAACTATCCTGGAAGTCTGAGTGTGGTGCCATGCACTATCTCAGCAGATGAACATTTTAGATCGTCTTTAAGTGCAGTGCGGAGTCCCAGAAGAACCAACGGTTGATACTGCTGCCAATTTACCTGATACGTCATGGCCCTTAAGGCTGACGAGTGTACAATTGAAATCGTTCAACTAAGCCATTTGTCTCAAGATGATAAGCAATGGTATTGATTCTCTTACTTCACAAGATCCTCATCAGTTGGTTGAACAGCTATGACTTAAATTCCCGCCCTTTGTTTATAGTAATTACAGCAGGGATCCAAAAACGAGACACCCACCCTGAAACAAAAGTCTTTGCTATGGTATGTGCACTAATGTCCGAAATGGATAGAGCCTCACACTAACAGGAGAAACCATCAACACATGTCAATAGATATGTCTGTCTTCACATCAAGGCAGCGGTCCTGTAATGCCTACGTGCGCAGGTGCAAACTGCTCATCGGGTGACGGTAAAAATCCAGGAGGTGAGCGGGTATGTATACCCACTTTGGCCCTTTGATACTGCACAGAGGTTTTTGACCATTTCCGAATGTCAGTTTTCATGCGTGGCCAAACAAATCTATCTGTGATAAGCCGTAGTGAGGCATTAGCTCCTGGGTTGGACAAATTGTGCATGGAGGAGAATAATATCTTCCGCATTGATTCAGGCACGAAGGGGCGCAATCTTCCGGTGCTGGTGTTACATACTACTTCCAATTCCGCGTTTGGAACATGTATTTTCGTCAATGCCAAGGATGTGTTGTTCTCTCGTAGAAGATGCTGTAGTTGCTGATCCTTTTCCTGCCTTTCCACGAATGGTTGATGTTCCAAGCACTGGTCCAGCACAAAGCATTGATGCCACGAAACTCGGTGTCTGCAGGTATGTTGTTAGTTCCCTTGATGAAACGGATATCTGAAGTGAATTGTAGCAGATAATCCAAATATAATTAACCATTTCAGGGAATATTTTGTAAGTATTGCGGCTCGGCTTGACGTCCGGTAAATCCTAAATTAAACCCAAATCTTTGACGCACAATAATTCACACTAATTCGACTGGATAGTGCCACTCAATAATCATTCGATAATCACTGCAGTCAGTAGCCTGACACCGATTTTTATACACCTGGCAGAAAACATATATTCATAAATCTGGAGTGTAATGCTTGAGCCTCTGTGTCAGCAGTTACTCGTTTTCTTTCTATATTACAGTGTGTGTGTCTCTCGGTGTGCTTCTGTGTGTGTGTTTGTGTGTGTGTGTGTGTGTGTGTGTGTGTGTGTGTGTGTGCGAGCACGCGTTATCTTTTTCTTGCTCTTCTATGTGGCTTATCCATCAGGGCGTGTACGATCATGGCTCTACACAATTTCCTTTTCAACGTAGTTTTAAGCAAAATTTAGAAGCCGCGCTATTTCCCTAAGTTCATTATAGCGATCCATTTATACAAGATTGTTAGATAGGGTTTTCAAAATATCGATCGACAACTGACCGAAACTTTTGAAGTAGAAAGCAGGGACAATTTTGTCAAATAAAATTTCTGATATAATACATTGTCACATACAGAAACATGATTCCATTTGGTAAATAAATACAATATTTACAAGGTTATCACTTTTAGAAGACAATATAGATTACTAGCTGTTTACAAGGCGACCTGTGAGTGCCATATTTTACAGGATCTCTTTTCTCTTTTTTAATGACCCAAAGCACAAGTTTTATTGTTCTTTCAGTTGTTCTTAAGCCTTCCCCGTTTCTCACATGCTAAAGTCATACTGTTGTCATTATCATACATGTTAAAGTCATCTTTATCATACATGTTAAAGTCATACTGTTATCATTACCATACATGTTAAAGTCATCATTATCATATATGTTAAATTCATACTGTTATCATTATCATACATGTTAAAGTCATCATTATCATATATATTAAAGTCATACTGTTATCATTATCATATATGTTAAAGTCATACTGTTATCATTATCATACATGTTAAAGTCATATTGCTATCATTATCCGTCAAAGGTCTGAAGTCTCCTCTTCGTATAAGAGGTAATAATTTAGCATTTGCTGCCGTATCGGAAAATTTCAGCAGACTTTTCTTTGTTTATAAGAAAATTTTCCCGTTTCTTAATATTTTGATTAGTTATTGTAATTTCACTATTTTACTGCGCCTTCTAATTTCTTACGTCACCATTTGCCAGATATTTTATCTTCTATACTTGATTGAATTTGTCGTCTCTGATTCGTAGCTCGTATTTTCAGCTGCTCCTTTTGCTGACGACCATATATTCTGTCTTCTTGCCGTTGATGATTGATTCTTTCTTCTAGCATTCTTTTCTTTACTTTTTTTAAGAGACCCTGTAGATTTTGTTTATTGTCTGTCATTAATACGATGTCATCATCTGTGTATCTTATGCTGTAACGATTGTGCCCACGTATAATAACATTTCTGTTAGAACTTCCATAGCGAAAACTACTTATCCAAAGAAAAACCTAGAACTAGATATTGGATGAAATACAGTGACATTTGAAAGAAGACGATGCACAAATGACAATTGAACTTGGAGTTAAGCGAGATGTATATCTGTCCTATTATATTGAAATAGAAGAATCGTTTACAGGGAAAAGGAAGTCGACCGGTTGTTTTGCTTCACGATGATTCTCGTCGTCAAGTTGCAAATACAATGAAGCAAATTGTCTTCAATCGGAATGGGCAGTTTGTTTAGATTCACAATTATCTTCAACCCTTTCATCTCCAGACTATTTTCTCGGCAAAACTAACTTTTATATATATATATATATTTTTTTTTTTACTTTATTTCTTATCATTGAATTCACAACGATATCACAAAATCTTTCGGACAATATAGCAATTCCACTTCGGAACAGTTTAATAACGGTATAGTTATGTTAAAATTAACAGTTTCCCTATAAGGAAATATTCCTGATTTATTGATCGAATATTTCACGTTAGTGTCGGTTGAAATGTATAAAATATTCTAAAAAACAGATTTTCAGGAGATTAGAGTTTGTTAATAAATGTTTTCTGCCTAGCCAGTCATGAATTTAAAGAGAAGTGATCGCCCAAGTGTGTATAATGTATGGAAATTAACCGACTGACAGCAAATAAAAGGGACACTTTGGTGAACTATTGTCTGAAGAAACATGACACATATCGAAACATCGGTAAAAAGGCTGGAAAAATGGTCAGTTCTTTTGAGCGCTCCAGAATTAGGCTGAATCGTTCGGATATACGTTTCCTTTACAAGAGCCAGACCAGGTCCTAAATGGAATATTGCTCTCATATCTGGGCTATAGCTGCCCAAACCACACTTTCAAAACTTGAGAGAGTTCAAAAGCGTTTGACCGACATTGACGATGCTGAATATTTTCTATACTGTAGTCTATTTACCAAAGACAGAAATTTGATACTCTTGCTATTCTCGTGGTAGATCTTCAGACGAACTATATTTCAAGTCCAGATAATCACAGCTAATATTTGCCATTCCTCGTACTTAGATTCGATATTTTTTCCTTCGTATTCCAGTGATAAGAAGTTGCCCTCAAACGTATCCTCTCTCTAGAACTATTGCGTTTGGAGAACAGATTCCGAAGATGCTTCCACCATCATTATAATCTCAAACCTCTTCAAGTCTAGGTTTTATCCTTCTCCTCCATAAACGCGTGATAAGAGCGCATATTTACCGTGAGTGGTTTTTGGTCTTCGCCTACGAAAAACATCGATCAAGAGATAATGTTTAAGAGTAAAAGAGAGAAAATGAAAAATCATCCTAGTAAGATCACCCATAGAGGAGAACATGATTAAGAACTGTGCGTACGCCATATCGTACAGGTGTGGCAAGAAGTATAAAAGAGAAACAGGCGTCCCCTTAAAATAAGACTGCAAGAACAACGCAAATCTGTAACATGGGATGAAATAGAAAAATAACAGGCACGGGCGACCACATTTAGTGGTAAAAGAAAGATCGCTGCCCTCCGTGGGAAGAAGTTGAAATAATAGACACAAAACATCACTGGAAAATACGAAAACTCAAAGAATCAGCAAATATACTAAGGAACATACATCTTATAAGCCGGCCAAGTATAGACATGAATACAATATGTGAAATGTAATAGAGTAAGCTAGAGAAAAAAAAAAACGGAAATAACAAGCAAATTGAAATATGCGCTATGGTAAAAAAGAAATGATTACTGAGATATGAGTTTTATAAGTCCGCAAAATTCACTCAGGCAAGGACATATGGCCTTGTGGATAAAAGCGTTGGCTGAAGTAATCCAAAAAATCCCTTGATACAAAGACTTGTAAGTTCAATACCTGCAGAGCGGAGTTACTAAATTGAATCAACGGGAACAGATATACAAAAAAAAAAAAAAGAAAGAAAAGAAAAAGACATAGCACTTGGAATTAGAACAATCTACCTCCGTGGGCTAAATAAAGACTTCGGTTGGAAATCCCAGCGTATATCACCTGAAGAAGGCCTGGGCTTACATAGGCTGAAATATTGTGAATATGGCAATAAAGATGAAGAGTTAAAATATAAATGAACAGTTCGAACGAAGTAAATAGTCTAAATAGTTACGACACATCATCTCCGAAATATAAACAGATATAGATGTTTACTACATATTTGTTCATATTTTAACTTAATTGTTTATTCGTCTTCATTCAGGGCATCCTTATTCAGAATTTAATGTGTTTTCTGTGACCGTCAGTATCATTTCTGCTACGATTTGTGTACCATCATAAAATAAATGGTACTACTTGCACCCGATTAGTTCCATTCGTTAAAAGAAGAAAACAAAGACAACATGACACATGTGAGATGGAAATAATGAGAACAACCCTCTCTATTCAGGAAACATTCGCCATTTATTGACCAAACTTTATTGTTACTCTCGTTTGAAATGTACAAAATATTTTTCTTATAACAGTTTTTCAGTAGACTCGACCTCTCAATTTTACTAGCTGTTATAGCTTTTTTCTAGAATTGATGGCGTTTTCCTTTCTATTTATTTATGGAAATGCGGAAAATTAACTTCTTCATTTTATCATTATGGTCTATTCGGATTAAATATATTAACCATTTTTGCTGCTGCTATTAAAAGTGAACAAGTGGTGATTTTTTTTCTGATTTGATGTGCCGCTTGGAAAGTTTAGGTAGATTAACTTTATGTAAGGAAAAGTAGTAGGAACGACTTACTGGTTGTTGATGTTCCCTTGATTTGGATTGTCTGAATAAAGATAAACAAAGTATTAACAAAAATGATTATTTTGTTAAAGCAAAGAAAATTATGCTAACCATTTATTTAATACCTTCGATGTGATATCAATCTTTTTTTTTTTTTTTAAAGGCGATAATGACACTAAGTTGCTAGTGGTTACTGAGAGAAAAAGATATTAACCATTTGTGTTGCTGCTATTAAAATTGCAAAAGACTTTTTTTTTGTAATATGATAAACCTCTTCGAAACGTTGTGATAACAGCAACAAAGATGAGGCGAAGAGTCCGCATGTAAATAGTAGAGATAATAATAATAATAATAATAATAATAATAATAATAATAATAATAATTGGAAAATCTGCAACTTCTACGGGAAGGAAACTGAAAGAAACTGGTATGAACACCACCCAGACCCGGTTACGGAGATAGGACCTGTTACAATTCTATGGGACTACACAATACACTGACAGAACAATCAAAGCCAACCGCCCAGACATTTTTATTAAAGACCACAAACAAAAATGTGCCTCCTTATTGATATGGCAGTCCCTGCTGACTGCAATGTATCTTTGAAAATATTCAAAAAGTTATCAAAGTACAAGGACCTTGAAATAGAAATCTCGAAAATGTGGCATATGGGAACATCAACAATCCCTGTTGGAGTTGGAGCCCTAGGACTGGTTGGAAAAGATTCCAGTAGACTAATTGAAGGGATTCCTGGAAGTCCATGCCTCAAGGAAATACAAAAAATTGTTCTGACAAGTACAGCCCACACCTTACGAAGGGCTTTATCTATGTAATTTAATTTTTTGTTTTTTGTCAGTGGAAAGTGTCATGACGCCATTTCTAACCTTAGATCCATGGGCGGGACCCGGAAAGAAATGTGTAAACACCAGAAATCAAAGAAAATAAAAAAAAAAATAATAATAATAATAATAGTGTTATGGGACCTTACCCATAATATCATAATGGACTATTCCATACGTAATAAATACTGCGCCTCGGGAGGAAGCAGGAAGTTCAGTCCGAAGTCGGGAGGAACCCGAACGAGGCTACGCCGAAGGGCCGAGTCTCTTTCGGGGAGGTAAATCGACCCTGAACCCGTTTATACGGGTTCAAAGGGTATATTTTTAGTCGAGCCCATGGTCTCGGAGATTCCACGTTAAACCGGCCTTGTTCCATATGATGCCCTAGTGGGGTGGGGTGACTAAATACTGTTCAGTCTGAAGTCTGGAGTGAAGTCTGTCAGGAGTCAGTCAGAGCGAGTCAGTCAGTCGAGTCAGAGGCAGTCCGAAACAGAGTCGCGTTCAGACAATTACTACTAAACCTAATTGTTCATACTAACATTTTCTACTTCTCTGTATATATTCCTGTTTGTAATATATCTGTGTTATTCCATATCCGTGTTCGAGTTCTTTTTTATTGGTTCTATTTTGGACTATCACCGTGGTACAAGAAACCGGACCATAAAAAAATAGAAATAATAATAATAGAAAAATAATAATGGCGTTTGGGGAACAGATTCCGGCGAGGATGCTTCCGTCATCATTATAATGTTAAAACTCTTCAAGTCTAGAGTTAATCCTTATCATACATGATATACGCATATATTTACTATGAGTGACTTTTGGTCTTTGCATTTGATGGACAATGGTAAGAAAAACATAGATCAAGAGGCAATGTGTAAGAAGAAAAGGAAAAAAAAAGGAAAAATCTCTCTGTTAAGACCACCAACATTTTAATTGGGTGTCCGTAATCCCGTTGTACACGGATGATAATGTTGACATTTCTGAATAAGATTTAACTGAGAATTAATAAATTACCACAGAACCCTTTCACCTCCTTTGATAATTTAATTATGATTCTTTTAGATTATATGAATAAAATATTTTACAAAAAAAAAACAAAAACAAAAAAAAAACGAATATCATAGCATTGACCTGATAACACATTGAACTTTTTTCTAGTTAAGATAAATGCATATATTCTTCTTTAACAGTTGGTTGCAAGAAACAGACAAGGCTTAAGTACGGATTCAGGAAGTTAACGCATTTTGTTATGTGTACTCTTAATATTAACAACTGAAGTTACAACCACGTTTTTCTAATAAACCTAATGTTTGTTGACTGAAAGATGAAACACTATTGAACACAAAATAAATGTATGACGTTGGTTCATTGTTAATTGTCGGTTTTATTTACCAACGTTATTCTTTAAAAAAAATAATTATATTCAATTATATATGCACCATCATTTCCAATGACATGTTTCCCTTTATTGATAGCTTTTGAGTTGAACTCCTGAGGTTTTTATGTGATCCGAGCTCTTGAACTGGATTCTCATTAGAGATTTTCTTCCAGCAATGCAATCGAAAAGGCTGATAATAATCGGTTGGTGCAAGGTCAGATGAATATGGCCGTTGGGAGAGAACAGTTCAAACGAGTTCCTAAATATTTCCTCTGTTATTTATGTTGTATGCGGCCTTGAGCTGCCATAAGAAGATCTGTATTTGTCCTTTAATCCGCTGTGTAATTTGCTACTGTTGTGCAAATGTTAGGGTAGGTTAGTATACGAGCTACGTATAATTAATAGTCAGGATTATATATTTGTTATTACAATTGGTTTCCAGAAATGACAATTATTTACGACTCAGACTGATAAATGTAACAAAGCTATCCATCCCCAGGGATGATGGCACATGCCTCTCAGTAATGAAGAGGATGAACAGGAAGTATATCCATTAACTGATTCATTAGTACGGCTTATCAAGACTTTGTACTTTATTTAAAGCCAGAAAATAATTTTTAGATTGTAATAATTTTCTTTTCTTTTTTTAGATAATAATAGATTAACGATACAACTATAGTTTAATTAATAAAGCATAGATAGAAAATGAAGTGGTGAGTCTGTATATTTCTCCAAGAATATTTGCGCCTAAGTGAATATATGGAACCTAACTGGAATTGGAACTCTGCTCCCCTATAAATAACTGCAAACGTTTATTCATTACACCACCCACACATCTAAGCATACAGCACCTAGTAATCCCAAGCGGTCACCCGTCTAGTTACTAACCAAACTCGACGTTGCTTAAATTACGGGAACCGTTATTTCAACGTGATATAGCCGAAAGTCAAGAGAAGGAAGAGTTTTGTACAACAATAATTCTTTCTATATGGCAGTGAATGCTGGACAGACTCCACACGGATGAAGAGGAGACCTAAAGCAACTGATTTTAGATTTGAGATTTGATTGACTGATTTGTATTTGGAAGTGTGGGGCAAATCATTTAGAAGAAGGAAAGCTCTTTAATTTAGTGAAAGCAACGGGAAACCATTCAATTATATTTCCGAAGATTAAATGATGGTTGGTCGCACATGTTAGGGTCTCAGCTATGGGTAAATAGTTACCCCTTCAATCTGCGGTCAAAACAGCATGAAAGTATATAAATAGATGTTTATAGTAAAAATACCAGCAATATATTTTGGATTATCGACAAAAATAAAATTCTAACAAAAATACATCAATGAAAGTTGATCTGATTTCTTACAAACAATATATACTGTATTCATACGAAGCTATTCTAAAAATCTTGTCGGCGTTAAATAACCCATGGAGGACGATATGCCATAAAACAGAATAAACCGAATCAAATCAAGAATGCATGGTAATTCACAGATAATAATTTTAAAAACAGTGCAGAAATATGATTGTCTACGTTCTTAAGATACATAGGATTCCCCCTGAAAAACAACAAGTGACCCAAGCCTAAAAATATCTGGAAATGTCAAAGAGACTTTTCTTAAAAAAAAAAAACCCAAAAATCCCTAAAAAACTAACGTGAATGTTGAATAGAAATATATCGTCTAAAAAACAGAACGCAATATACTATTCTGCGGAGAGAGCTTTCAATTCTTTTTTTATATGGAAACAACAAAACCGGGTAGCGACCAAAAATTTCAGTATTCTCAACAATTATTTTACATTGTCATAGAGCAATCAATAAAAAGTGATCTTATACGGCATCGTCATTTACTGAGTGTAGATTAGTTATAGCACAAGGCCACAAGAATGAGACGCACGGTTAGTGTCGAATTAACTACTAATTAGTTATTGTCAAATGGAGTTGTTTGAATACAATTTACAAACAGAATGATGTTTTTTTAAAGGATTAGCTTAATTTTGCACACCGTCACAATTATTCCGCACCCAATCAGGATTGTATTCCCTATTTAGTCATAATCGTTAACCAGACTAGCTTGTTAATATTAAGATGTGCGCATTGTATAAAGGTTCGAGACTCGTAAACCGAAATCGGAGAACAGAGTTCGAATTCAAGTCCCATTTGCACAAATATCGAGAGAGGGAGATATGAGTTCATCACTTCTTTTATGGGTTAAATAACTTAGCTGACAGGGGTCTCTTGATTTGACAACCCCTCTCAAAGAAGGAAAACTGTGAACTCGAAACCATCCTGGAGATAAATGGCTATCTTTCCCTAGACACAACTCTGATGTTATGCATAGGATTCCCCCAACGGCCATAATGGCTTACGGAACTAGCGGCGAGCATTCTTAATAGCAGTTGCAATAGTAGTTGCAGTAGTAGCATCAGTAATATTGTTTATATGAAAGCAATTGTAATGAGCGTTTTCCCCAAGAAACGAAAGTGATAATTAACAAAAGCTCTTTTATTGACAGCGAACAAAAGGAGAGATATTAAATAAAAAGAAACAGCTCGTTCTAAGATAAACGATTCTATTAATATGTAAAATTAGTGCAGGAAACAAGAATCAGATTATTTTCGACTTTGTTACTATTTTAAAAATATGCCAAGTAATTAGTTTTTCACTAATTGTCCGGCTGAATGATAATTCGCTCCCCGTTTAACTATGATTGAATTAGCCGCAAATGTTCGGTATTTTTACCAAGGCATCGATACAGAACAGACTTTTAATATAATGGAAGCTGATTTCAGTATCTGTCTAAAAAGGTAATTTATAGCAAAAGACAGTTTTCTGAAGTCACTGACAAAAGGACCGAACTCAAGTGCAGTTATTTGAAAAACTAAAACTCTAGCCATCACCCGACAGCAGGCTATCCTCAGTAAGGTGATTTAGCAAATTTATGATTCGTTTCGACCCAAATTTAGTTTGCCCAATATCAATTTTGTACACGTGGATAATATTCCTGAAAAAGACTTTAATATTTAAACATTTTACGAAACTATACTTAAAACAGTAGCTACGAGAGAGATGCTGAAAATCCAAGATGCTAAATACGAACTGGAGATACGAACATCATATAAGTGCAAAAATTTTATATATCTTGGAAGTGATTTAACCGATGGATGGAAAATGCGGCACCAAAATTCGAACGCATATTGAGTTAGCGAAAGAGACATTCCCAAACCAAGTAAATTGTGCAAAAACAGGAAGACTTCATTATTAAACAATGAAAAAACACTTACCTAGGATTTAATACCAATTCTTCTCCTCTGAAATCTGGAAAAAAACTCTACATACCGAAAGCAATAGAAATGTTGTTCTACAGAAGGATGATCAGAATGGAGTGGACGGAGCGCGTAAGCAACGAAAAAATCACATGAAAAATGGAAATAAAAACAACATTTTTGTTCATAATCTGAAAGGAAAAGTTGAAAATTCTTGGACATATCACGAGGAAAGTAGACTTGGAGAATTTAACACTGACAGAAGATTTCTACCATGTAAATGAATGGCAGACGTTACTGCTAACAACAAGTGATAGAATGTTTTCAAGTGCTCTGTTTTCCCAGGTTGAAGAAGAAACTGCAGCATGATTTTCAATGAAGGAAAAAAAGTACGAAATCATAGAAAGTAGGATTACTGACAATGACAAAATATAACAGACAAATACAGTCACTACGAGTATCTCTAAATGTAAATTTAATTAACATAGAATTGTTCAGACTTGTAGTGAAATTGGTTCTTTTCGGAGTTCGCAGGGTAGGTAGATTGAGAGTTTGTTTTTGCGTAAGGAGTGGTAGTAGGAATTACTTACTGGCTGTTGATGTTCATATGGTTTGGATTCCCCGACTGAAGCTAAATAAGTAATAACAAATGAAATATTTTGTTAGAAGCAAAATATTGAATACTTCTTAAGTGATATCAATCCGTTTGTATTTTTTAATTATTTCACCCTAAGCAAGGCGATAATGCCACTAAGAGGCAAGAGGTTACTGAGAGTGAAAGAAACTGAGAAGACATTAGTGTGTAGACTGGACAATAAAAGATCAGGAAACAAAAAGACAAAAGAATGTGACTGACATTCGACATTAAAGTTTTGAACATACCAGGTGGCATAGAAGCAAGAAACAGGAAGAAAGTTTTGGAGCCGAGAAGTGCGAGAAAAGAAACTATTTACGGTTATATCTAGGTATTTCAACATTAAAATTATGAGACCTAAGTGCCAATTTTGCAGTATGCTTAAATGCACGCAGTGGATTTACCAAGCTACAGTTTCATTAGATCAATTGCTATGAACATATTCATAGAAAAGACACTGTTTTCCCAATTGACGGCAGTTAGAAAGTTACTGAACTATAGATGCCAAGGTAGAATCGATAGCATTCAAACCATGCTCTGGATATTTTCGGGTATCTCGAGCCATATAGCAGGAGAACTAGAAGAAACGAAGATGGCACATAAAAGAAAGTATTTCAGTCTATATTTCTGAGATGGGGAATTATAATTATTTACTCTATTTACATTGTTGGGACTGTTGTCCTCATCTTTGTTGTCATATTCACGACGTTTCGGCCGTTGTACGCTCCGGCCTTCTTCATGATCTGTCTATATTTCTGTGATGAGGTATTTTATGTATTTACGCTATTTAAATTGTTCAGACATTTTCCTCATCTTTATGTCATATTCACGACGTTTCGGCCGTTGTACGCTCCGGCCTTTTTCAGGGTCTATATTTCTGTGATGAGGTATTTTATCTATTTACACTATTTACATTGTTCAGACATTTTCCTCATCTTTATGTCATATTCACAACGTTTCGGCCGTTGTACGCTCCGGTCTTCTTCATGACTGTCTATATTTCTGAGATGAAGTATTTTAACACTTTACGCTATTTACATTGTTCGGACTGTTATCCTTATCGTTATTGTCATATTCATGACATTTCGTCTGTAGTAATCTTCTGCATTCTTCAGGTTACATACGCTGAAATTTCGAACAAAACCCTTTATTTAATACACGGGAGCAGATTGTTGAAGTTCCACATAAAATGGATGTCTCAGTTTTAGTTAATTCACTTTTGTAACTCAACTCTCCAAAGATTTTTTTTTTGTTTCACGTCTACTGGGGTTAGGTATTGAACTTAAAACACTTTAGGTCAATTTTAAATTACCGCTTTTATCCACATTGCCATGATTCTTTGGGGAAAATGATATCACTTGTACAACGGCCGAAACGTTGTGAATAAAGATGAAGATGCGGACATTCCGAATAATATAAATAGTGCAAGGAGAGTACTATTCTCATGCGTTGGCAGGAGATGCACTTATTTTCCAGGCTTTATATAGAATTCAAAAATAGCGAGGCAATTCTGAAAGAATTGGAAATCCTACCGGGATTTAGCATTGTCGGCCACAATCTTAACAGTATAAGATACGCAGATGACACTGTACTGAAAGCAGACACGGAAAAGAAATTACAAAATCTCATACAGAGAAAATAGCGACGGAGAGTGAGAAGAAGAGACTAAGAGAACTACAAGAAGACAGAATGGTCATCTGTAAAAGTATGAGCCCAAAATGCGATTTGCAGGTGGGGAACACTAGAATCAAGCAGACGTGGAAGTTTAAATATCTGGGAAGCGTTTTGACAGACGTTTTGATAGACGTATTGGGATGGCCAAGGGCGCGTTCCAAAAGCTGGACAGATTATTGCGAAACAGGAGGATTTCTTTGGGAACAAAAGAAACGAATACTGAGCTGTTACGTGACATCTGTCCTTCTTTACGGCAGCGAATGTTGAACAATTTTCACAAAGATGAAGAAGATACTCGAGTCGACAGAGATGTTGTTTTATGGAAGGATGATAAGGATATCTTGGACCGAGCGTGTGACCAACGACAAGGTCTTAGAGAGAATGAAAACAAGGAAGAGACTTATACTTACGATCAGGAACGGACAGCTGAAGTTTCTGGAACACATAATGAGGAAGGAGAGCCTGGAGAATTTAATACTCACGGGTCAAATAGAAAGAAAGAGAGACAAGGGAAAACAACGAATGACATACCTAGCCAGCTTAAGCAAGTGAATGACAGGACGTGGTCTCGGGGAGGTGGCAGAGGGAAGGAATTTGTTGTGAGCTGAAAGAGATACAGGGAGGTAGAGAACTATGATCGTCTACGTATGAAATGACATGGCGCATAAAAAAGAAAGATCTTTTGAATGTTAAGTAAATTTCCACTCTGAAACCTCTTCCCATAGACTCTAGATTCTATCATTTTTTCATTTCAAGTTACATGTGACACACAATATTGTTGTTAGTATCATTGAAAGTGAAATAATTTTTTGTTTCTTTTCAAAAAAATATCTGGTTTTCATTGAGGGAACAGTTTAAACTAGTGTCGGTTGATATCTATATAATAAACTTTACTCCTAGAGGATGTAGACCAACATATCATACCATTATGCAATCAGGCCGACTCCGTGAGCAAATTAAAATGATTCCAGGCTATATCAGCACCGGCAATCCTGAAATTTTGGATTCCCAAGTTTTAATTACTACGATTGTTTTAGGTGATTTTTTGCGACGATCTTTTTCTATGATAACGATTTTTATAACTTGGAAATAAATTTGGGAATAATCGAAATTAATTTCGAAATCCAGTGAAAGTCAAGCCATGAAATAAAAATAATTATTTGTACGTAAAGCAAGAACCTCCATAGATCAAATTGTCTTTAAATTAAGCGGTGGTAGAATAATGGTCGTTGAACTTTTAAAAAGGTAAGCATAAATGTTAATGCAATGCTTATATGCAGGTATCGATTTTGTAGCTTATTGTTGCCTATCGCGTCTACTCCTCCCTCCTTATTGTGATGAAAGTCCAATCAAGAGTCCTCCGCAGGAGTTAGCTTAAATGCCGCCCGGTCGGGCCTCTTTTAAACTATATACATATTTTTTTATTAAAACGTTTTTGTTTTGTTTTTGTTTTTTAAATAGACTACTCAAATCCGATGCTATCGTTCTTACTATTAATGAGAGAAGTTTCATTCCAAACCTTTTTTTTTTAAATTAGTGTGAAACATTAACATCCCGATTAAATCTTTATTTTCACTTCTGGTTTCATGTGTTGTCTGAAGTGTGCAGGCGTTGCGTATATTGCTATTTAGGTATTACTCTTTCTTTATGATTATATAGCGTTTGACTATATGGTTTTGTGATTTCTATTCGACATTAAATAACCAGATAAGTGTTTATATTTTAAATGAACAAAATGCTTACGATCATAACAGCAGTTTCCGCCTGATCACCGTAGATAAGCCCCTTAGAGCTGAGTTTAAAACTTAGATGGGTAAACGCCTGGGAATACCAGTCGATCTAAGTTTGATGTGCAGATAACGGTTCAGAACGAACAAACTTAGAACGGTGTTTGAATTCACGTTGTGTTCGTTATTTTCATGAAATTTATCTTGTAAAAATACAAAATTGTGGCACAAGGCCGAAAAGGTGGGAGTTGAGCTGAGGTAGGTCATCACGACTATCCTATACCTAGCTAATCCGATTCGTGACTCATTCACTCGTTACAATTTACCACATTCACCAAAAGAACTTGACCGTCATCAATCAATCCTCTATTTACCATAATACGCTCAGGGGGGCCTACAAAAACGCACCCGATGTTAAGAAAATTTGAAAATTCTATGATTATTTTTCTACAAAAATTTACGAATGATGAAAGGTGGGCAAAGATTGAAAAAAAAAACAGACGAAAATATAAAGCAAAGAAAAGAAACAAAACTGATGTTACTTGGAACTATCGACTCCTCAAAAAAGAAAGAGAGGCTGTTGTATTGTTTCTTTTCGACAAAATTAAGAGGCTCTCTCGCTAAGGGAGAGGTAAAAAAGGATAAAATATGTTCGGCGATGAGGAAAGGGGGAAAAATGCTGATCCAGTTGAGATTAAAAGAGGAGGGGCCAAAAATCAAATTGGGGAGGTTGTGAATCTAGACATGGATCATAACAAAATATGCAGCCGGGAACAGCACTTACATTAACTAGGCATAAAAAAAAAGTGGGCTAACCTAACCAGGAGAGGGCCCCCACAGGAAACCACCCCGATTCGACAATGCTCTGAGCCAGCACCCAACTACCAGATGATGAAAAAGGAATTCTAGAACGAGTTATGTGAGTGGACATTTGTGGAAATAGTGTATTTGCGTAAAGAATGTTCTATGATGAGAGATAGTGTGTATGTTGATTTTGTGGGAAGTGTTAAATCACTCGAAATAATAATCATAATCCCTTTATAAACGAGAAAGGTTTGGCTTTGTCGGAAATTATATTCGCAGATATACTGTTTACATTACTTTTATTTATTTTTTTTTTTTTACTCGGCGCTCTCTTTATCTATATTTCCATATAAAATAAACTATAAAGGCATTCTTTCTGAAATATTACTGACAACATTTATGAAAAGTGGACATCATCATTTCATTTGTCACGTTTAGATCGCGTATAATCGATTAGGTTATATTGATTTTCGTTCAGTCTTTTTATCTTCATAGAGTAGTAATATTTTTTGTATCCTATAACTTTCATTGTAATATGAAATAGGGGCGCGTTTCGTTTGATGCCCTTTTTTTTTTGTTTCCCAAGGCAGATAAAATTAAGAATCTACGAAAGGGAAAAAAAGGGCAAAGAGAGAAAAGCAGAACGTGTTTCTAACAAAATAAACGACCTGTAATTTACACATGATAGATAAAAAGTAGATGGAACGCATGCCGTGAAAAAATTACATTGCAGGGCCAAGTTCTCTGCTATTTGGGGAAGAAAAGACACTCCTTAATAAAACAAAATGAGTGAAGACTATAGAGTATTCGTCAATAAATCTATTTACTGGTAAAAGGCGCCAAAAATAAAGAAATCAAATGCATTGTCTATAATTGGGAATTTACTTTTGTCAGTGTTTTAACGGAATGTCTCGCTTTCAGGAAACCTGTGCATAAATAAAGCGTTGCTCAGTCGTTTGACAACACATCTTCTAATAGCTCTAACTTTTTTTTTCTAACTTGTTCTGATCGTCACTTCCTATAAGATAAATGATGACAAACATCAAGCTAACTCAGAAAACACTGCAATTGTTGCCTTAAAGGCAGGGCATAGTAATTTACAGATTGCTCGCTTCCTGAATGTTGCACGGTTGTTTGTCATAAAATTTATCAAATTATCTGGACGCTGCAGACAGTGATTACAGACAAACGTAAAACGCCAGCTAAGGGTCCCAATACCATCGGTACACCCACATTTGTACGAAAAGTGAAGAGAATTATCGATAAGTCGTCCGGAAATTCAATGTTATTGCTAAGCAGCTTAAATTTATATGGCACACTGTCTGAAGAATGGACGAAACGCATGCTGTCCGTTCAACAAAGTTGAACAAAGTTATTCGCGTTTCTAATATCATTCGGGTTCCTAGTTTAAAATTTTTAGTTTTTTAGTACCTTGAGACGTTAAAAATTCTACCCCTAGCACAAACTGTCATATATTCAATTTCGTTATCTCCAATACTAAATTTGTGGTAACTTTTTTATACGCCGATGTATTTAATGTTTACTATTTATTAATTCCATATCGTGAATGTTTAAATCGGATTCAGGGTATGTGCCATCATTGCTTTAGTCTCTGTATTGGAAAGGTCAATTGTAAGTCTTACTTCTTGGAAAACTTGTTAAAATATTTGCCTGTATTTCTGAGATGTGGTATTGTGATACTTTGGATAAAAGTGTTAGATCCAGTGACAGGAGCCAAAGAGTTGTGAGTTCAATACCTGGTTAAGGCGGTGGAGAACTTGGAGAGGGGAATTAACAGGAGATAACTGATAACTGATGTACATTAGATATGGCACCGTGATCAGAACAAGTTAGAAAAAAGTTAGAGCTATTAGAAGTTGTGACATGTCTAATAGAGCAGTCTACTCAAGCGAGCGAAATAAAAGGTTCAGTTCGACATTCCAACTACCTGAAGAAGGCCGGCGCGTACAACGGCCGAAACGTTATGTTAAATATGGCAACAAAGATGAGGATGATAGTCCGAGGAATTTAAATGATGTTAAAATATGTTGACTCTATGGTCAAGACCAGTCTCATTCCAACTACAAATACTTATGTCACCTAATTTCCATGGTCTATATTTTCTAGTTCATATTGATTTTACAATAACCAGTGAACCAATATTTGTACTCATGAGTACATTTTACACTTTTACACACATTCCATGAACTGCGTTACTGTCTTATCTAAAATAACTTATCTAAAGGGTATATATATATATATATATATATATATTAGTGTAAAAAATAAAATTACCCCAACACAGAGAATAGACATTCCTCTATGCTGAGGTCATTTTTGTTTTGTTTATTTGCAGTAAAAAATACATATCATCTGTTATAATAAATGCATCGAGGCCCTCTGTCGGTCACTATACCAACATATCGATTACCTCTACTATATATATATATATATATATATATATATATATATATATATATATATATATATATATGAATAGATAGATAGATAGATAGATAGATAGATAGATAGATAGATAGATATAGGCATCACCACATGCAAGACAGTAAAGTCGCTAAGACACAAAGGGTTTTCAGGCATAGAAAAATTAGGAACAGAAAAAGTAATGATGAGGAGAAAAAATGATAGTAATTGGTGGAGAGGAGATAGTGATTGACATTGCATTTATTTTTTTACAGATTAAGTTTGGCTAGAAATCATGGAACAAGAAGTTTTTTTCCACAAACGAGAAGTGCGAGAAAAGGAACCGATAGCGTAGAAATGACGGCTACATCTGTAAACTGCTTAGGTCTCGATGGCTTAAATTTAAAAATTCTAGGTACACGAGTTCATCCGAATAATTACCTAAGTATTTTGAAAAAAGGCACAGGGAGGCAACTTTGCTATGGTGGGAAAGTGACTGAAGACGAGATGCAAGACCAGGATCAATAATCTTGCTGCTGATTCTTCTGTAAATTTTATCAAGGAACTCTATGTAAATACCTGGTAACTAAGTATATATATATATATATATATATATATATATATATATATATATATATATATATATATATATATATATATATATATCAGGGCAGGTTGACTTTTCACTTTTTAGAAAATCAAAATTGTACTTGGTGGAGTTTGATGTGCTAATTTTTGATGCCAAGAATTAGGTTCATAGCTTTTACCAATTTCTAAGAATTTATTTTAAAATCTGCCTGAAAAAATATAGAACTACCTTAATTTCTGCGGGTCTTCGCTTGAATACTAACTTCAAACTATTTTAAGAATAAATTCAAATGAAGTTGATATCTTTGGTATTTGAAACATTGAATGAAAATATATTCAAGTCAGAATTCTAATTATGAATCACCACAAGAAAAATATGCAAATTTTTACTCTATTCGATAAGTAAAAACTGCAAAAAAAAAAATTGAATAAGATTACAAAAAAGTCAACTCGATGAATAAGATTTGTTAGATCATTTAGATAATGTGATCGAGCCTAATTCATAAAAACAAAAAATAGATAATAGTTTATATAAGACCATTATACTGCTGAGCACACATTATAAGACAAAATGATTTAAATTTGTATTGTTTATTGAAAATGACTCTAAAACTACAGCACTGTATAATATATTACATTATAATATAGTAAAATTGTTTAGTATAACGTCCCTTTGAAGTAAATGAAGCTCTTATTTGATGACATAATTATTTAGCAATAATTTATTTGTGTCTTGCATCATTTCTTTCTACAACTTGTAAAGCTTCATTAAATTATAAATTTTATAAGACCTTTCTCTGATCACCGGAATATGTGTGTGTGTGTGTGTGTGTGTGAAAGAGGGAGAGAGTGAGGTCGGGAGACCCTGATAATAACTCTGAACAGATTACTTTAGTAACTGTAATTTCCTTGGAAAGAAAGTGGAATGTATTCTGCAAGCCTGCTCACAATTTGAATCCAGATGGGACATTCTCATAGCGAGGGGTCCCCAGTTTTCACTATCACTTCACTCTAAAGGAGAAGTGATCGATTCAGGCCATTACTAAAACTCCATTAGTGCCGAACAGATGTGGCCGAAATTTTGTTCGCTTCAATGATTAGACAGGTTCAGCTATCACCCCTTCCTCAGTCAGGAGTAGAGGTTTATCCCTTATTTCTGATTTAAAAGCTTTCTGGTTCGTTCTCCTAAAGTCTTCGCATTCACTCCTGTAACACCCTTTCAGATTAGTGACATTATCACACCAAGCAAAGCGATAATCCCACTAAAATCACCCCATACAACCGGAGCGATAAGAATATTGCTTAAACATTATTAATATTTGCCTGTTATCTTAGTTTTATTTATTTATTTAACAAGTATTTAGAAGATCACTCGACGGCGTTTAGTATAATGTGCGGGTCCGATATAAGAAATAATTTTTAGGCGGGACGAAGAAGCAGCTTACTGTTTGGACTACAAGAACTTTATGGCCGAGATCAAATATCAGGTTTTAAAAATTCCCGTCCATATTTTAAATGCGCAAGTTCTTCACTTACATCCTAGGCCTATACTGAACCCTTATCTCGGCGAATTATGCCATGAAAATCAGCATCCGAAATTGCAGCTTTTTTATCAAAACCTGAACACTGGAAGAAAACCAAACGTCGCAGCTGCATCAACAAAAAGCCGTGCTGCAAGCATTGATATTAATAGACTGAATTAAAGATTAAATACAGGCCTCCTTTGTTTTCTTTTCGTTGAAAGCGCCTTGTATTGATCGTCATCAAATAGCAATATTCGAGAGATAAAAGAATTTAAAGTTTAATATTAAAAGACTCAACTACAAGCCATTTTACGTCTCTCGTGTTTTGCCTACGAAACGATAGGTCTTTGCTTGGGATTATAATTGAAGTCGGTTAGAATGAAGCACTTGAATGCTGACCGGAGGATCGATAAGTTCGATTAATGTCATTTCTCATACAAAACTATCTTCTTCATAGACTGTAGATATCGCCTCATCGGGAAAACATTTTCTTTGACACAAAATTAAAAGCGTCTTTATGACCATATTAAGTAGCTGAGGGTACGGTGCTCAGTTGGAAGAGCGGTCAACCGCTTTATGTCTGGAATTTTCCATAGAGACCGTCAAGGTATTTTTCCATTAACCCGACACTAGAAACTGAAAGATGTCTTCTGATTGTATTTTTTTTTAATTTACCTATACATTTATTTATTTTATCTAAAAAATAAACCTGGATTTATTGTTTAAATCAATAAAAACGAAATCCACTGCAATTCGGTGAAAGAAAGGGAAAATGATTCAGGTTTATATTTTTCATACTGTTCCCCTAATACAAAGCGCAAATAATACTTAAAATGTTTTCCTTAATATAGATATTTTTTTTAACTTTCAACTTTCTCTACATGATATTAAGTAGAAGTTTTTATGTTTTTGACATTGTTTCTAGAACTTCGACGTTGCTCACATATTCAATCCTTGGTATTCTCAGCATTTTTCTGTACGTGGTAGAGAGTGTGACGGAATAAGATGTGTGTTATGAATGAAAGAGAATAAAAATAGTGAGCATTATATTTGATTATTTGAATGATTAAATCGTTTTTTTTTTGTTGTTTTTTTTACGGCTTAACAAATTTGCAGGTTATTTAAAACCAGAAAATATATTTAGATTGTGAGAATAATTTTGGCGAAGGACAAATAATAATGATTTAGTGATAAAAGTTTTACTAATTAACCAATAGCTTGTGGAGAAACGGTAGATTCATACCTCATCGAAGGTTATTTGTGCTTAAGTCAATATAATGGACCGATCAGGAATTGAAACTCGTCGCTTCGATTAAAAATTCCAAGTCATTAGTCAATAAACTACCTGAATATTCAAGTTTAATCGCCAAGAGGATATGGTTTGAAAATCTTAATTCTTGATTTGACAGATCAAAGTAAGGTTGATGATTTTAAAAAAAATGGGCGTTATCATGGTTCACCACAATTACCTGTCTTTTGTAACTCTCAACAACTTTTTTCACTGTAACATCTCCCCCAAACCCTTATTAGTATTTTTTATCTGCCAGTCATAGCTTACCGGCTATTTAGTGTTAGGAAGATTGATGTGTTTTAGCCTTCCAACTGTACACCGTTACTAACATTAGTATGAGCATAGCTATTGACACCCTAACATTGAATGCGAATACAGAAAGACGAGATACACGGACGTAACAAACAAAACATTTAATTTTACGAGAAACAACTTACATATATTAAAATGATTTACATATGTCCCAAAACAAATGATTGTTCATACTGTCCAAAGGAACAAGGGTGTTTAGAAAACGAGAACAAAGAAATAACATACCAACATTATGGCCTTTGATCGTCCGTAGATAAGTGAATAGAAATGACTTTTTGTCTTTCGCTAGGTCGTGCCCATGTTGACCAGTTTCCACGTGTGTGAACGCCTTGGTGGTCAGGAAGGTAAAGAGGCCATTCCTCAAAGAACGGAAGCAAAAACTAAAAGGGACAGAAGAGTTCTCCTCTCTAAAGGGGCCGAACTCCCATGAACTCAAACCGAGGGAAAACAACTATGGTCTCCCTAAACTCTGTTAGGCCATCAATTCACTGAAGTGTGCCTTCATTTTGTCCTGTAAATATAAAATTTACCATTTACTCTATCTTTTTTATGCGAACCAGAAATTTCAACTTTTTTAAAAATTTTGTTACCATTGTCTCTAGAACTTCGACGTTGCTCACATGTTCAGTCCATGGTACTCTCAGCATCCTTCTGTCAGACCACATTTCTGTTACTTCAAGTCTCTTCTTCATCTGTGATAAGATGTTCAGCATTCGTTGTCCAACAGGAGGAATGGTATTACATAACAGTTCAGTTTTCGTTTCTTAGCTTTCAACGATATTTTTTCTTTTTCATTATACTTTGTTTAGCTTTTGGAAGGCATCTTTCGCTATCCCAATGGACCTTCACTTTCTGTTTCACATTGTATTTGTTTTCCTTTCCTCTCTTCAATATGTATTTTTTTCATTGGTTAGATCCTTTTGCTAACAACCAATGCTTTAATACTTCTTGATATTAATATTCAGTCCTTTCTCCTTGTTTTCCTTTTCTACCATCTGTAGGATACCTTGTAGCATATTTTCTGTATATGTGTGTTTTTACCAATACGTTTCACCCTGTATAAGGCCAGCGGGCCACTCGAGGTAGAGGGTTACGCTAAGGGGTAGTTTATATGGATAAGAGGGGAAGTTAACCGTTGTGTCTAGACTGGAATAGATTAAGATTTTAGTGATCGAGGAAATATCCTCTTGGGAGCTTGTTCCATAGTGGTTCGCCGGAAGTTGTTGTTTGAGCGGAAGTTACTTCTCGCCGACTGAATAGGGAGTGTATTTGGGTGGTTCTCTACAATGTAAGTGGCATGGTGGGTCCAACTTGTGAAGGTGAGACCTGATGGAACCAGGAGATGTAGTTCGTCCGAGCACTTTTCATGATAGTGGCGATAGAGAAGTGAGAGATAAGCCGCATACCGACTCTGAGAAGGAAGTTGGAGTGTGGGAAATAATTCTAAATATTTACTGTTGTAAAGATTATGGCCGCCAATAATAAATCCTATTATTATTATTATTGGCTTATGATATTGCTATATATTTTTTAAAGTACCTGAAATTGATCCCTAATTTTGCACTTTGTTTTTTTAATTTCTTTCCTATGAAAGATTTTCTCCCTGTCAATTTGCCAGGGGATGAAATTTTGTTTAGTAATATTTGCGGTAACTTCCGTCTTGATCGTTTCCTAAGTTTTGTAATGATTTTAGCTTTAAATTTTCGTTCAATGATATTGGATGATACTGTACATACATTTACACCCTCAGGACCATTGTGAGTTCAATCCCTTTACCGGGTAGTAAAGATTCAGACTCGGTGAAAACAGGACGTGCAATAACCGAGCAGTACTAAACAAGTACCATTACAAAACGTCCCTAGACATGCTCGGCGAAGCGAAAACGTGCAACCCCCGTAAATTATATAAATGGTTTCAGTTAGAAATTCGCTGATAGCTAACGGGCTTGACCAGAACCTGTTGAATGCCTAAGTGTCCAATTCCAGAGTAATAATAACAAAAAAAGATGAGGACAATAGTCTGTGTGTAACTTATGTAAATATTTTAACATTTTCCTTTATATATATATATATATATATATATATATATATATATATGTGTGTGTGTGTGTGTGTGTGAAAAGTGTATATATATATATATATATATATATATATATATATATATAATTATTTATATATTATATACGCGGTACTTATTAGAAAGCACTCAATGTCTGACGATCGCAAAAGCGTGAAACCCAGAGTCACAAACTCATATCAATCCAACCAAATATATATATATATATATATATATATATATATATATATATATATATATTATATATTTATATATAATTACGCGAGAGGTTAGAACCCCATTCACATAATTGGGATTTAAAATGTATACATTTTTTTCGGGTAGACTAGTCGACATTAGCGTCTATTCTAACGTAATTTCAATGAAGAAATAAATTGAATAACTTATGTATTTTTTCTTTCCTCGTCAGTAATTTTAAACTTAATAGAGATTAAATTAGATTTTAAAATGGGTAATTTTTTACATTTAATTTTAATATCAAATTTTATCATATAATCTAATACTTATTGATTAGTATATTTTTTAATATAACCCCAATTTTAAAGCTCTGAATAACTATTATAACCTTACTTCGTTGTCAAGTCTTTTTTTAATTTTTCCTATACTTGTGTTTTGATTGGTCATTCTAGCTTTTTCAACAACGTTTTCCCCTTGCGAAGGATCGTTAATTTGAAACTTTTAAAACCATTTAATTTACATTCAACATAATCACTTAATAAGACACGGGAGGTGTTGAAACTAAATGGGTATTTTGTAGTGATTTTATAACATATTTATGTTGTAATTTTAAATATATATATATATATATATATATATATATATATATATATATATATATATATATATATATATATATATATATATATATATATATATATAATTATTTAGTCGTGAAATCGTGAAAATTAGAGCGACGGTTACAAGCCATTGCCGAGTTCAATCTTCATTAAATGCTCCATTGTTACAGGGTACATAAGCGTTTCTCTTTGTCAAAAAAGTAACATGGATCACTTGACTATGCCTTTTTTAACGGATTCGATTATGTATAATTATCAGCCATAGTGTCAGAAGAAAGCTTCCAAATTGGGGTTTTGAGTGTATAGACGAATTAAGAAAGAACTAATTAATGGGGTCACTGGTTCAAATAAATCAGTCCAGTAAAAAAAAAAAAAAGGTGACCGGAATGGAACCAACTCCTTAGCAGTTAAACAGGTAGATTTATTTGACACCAATGTAAAAGCCAGCTCAACTTTAGGGGCTCGCTGTGCTGGGAAAACCTTACAGCAGACAGATGGCCGGTGTTACACAAAACATTTCTTCTTCTTATCTTATATGTGGAAGGGAAACATGGACAATTGCAATATATATTCTCCATTATTTCTTCTCCCTCACCATGACAGTTAATTCCCCCACCAGATTTCTTGCTGTTTAATATCTAATATCTAGAATCGCCTTGGTCTAGTGTTATCAATGCGTCACTTCAGGACGTGAGTACAGATGTTCTGTTCCCTCAGGACAAGGTTTAAATATCCCAATTTTCGCTTTTGCTGATCTTTTTTTCTTTTCTTCCGGGAGCGAATCGTTTAAATTGTGGTCCGGGCACATTGTCTCGAAAACTTACACAAGAAAACCTTTTAATTAAACATTAACCGTGAAAATAACTTTTTTTCTTTCTTAAGAGGTAATTATTCGATGGTTCACAGACGTCATGAGTTCAAGCGCCCTACGAGGCTGGCATCCCGCTCTCACCATTTCACTGTTGAAACTCCTAATTGTAGCCGTATCTTCTACTCCAATAGATTTATGTCTCGCACCTCTCGCTTGTGGAATTCCCTTCCCTATTCCAGTTTCCCTGAGAGCTATAATCTCCAACTATTCAAATGTAATGTCAATCGACATCTCCAGTTGCCTTGATCTATCCACTACCCTTCTCCTCATCCTTTCCTCTATCACTCCTATCTGATCTTGCTCCAAATCTCCTGTAACCCCTTGCGTCCTAGTGGCTTGCATGGGGTGAAACGCTTTAAAAAAAAAAAAAAAAACTCAAACAACTTGGTTCCGATGAAATAATCGGTAAGAGAATATCCCGATCACAAGATATGTAACTCATTAGATTTGCACTACTAACACATGTACTGTAGCTGCAGCAGAAGTTGTGGGCATTGGGCAAGATTGCCTGACGGAGCCCAAACCTCTCAAGGATGGTTTGAATTTATATTTTTACTTTCTCTTAGATCGGTTGCCACGCACAGAACCAAGTCTATCCTGCCATTTTCTCATAGCTGGGGAGAGAAGAAATGCATTTGTCTGTCTTACTATTTATCTATATTTGGGGCAGACGATATGGATTTATATATTTCCCAAGAGTGTTAGCACGTAATTTAATGTGATGAATTCGACTGGAATTTGAACTCGTCTCTCAGATCACTGAATCCGAGCCACAATTCATTACTTCGACGAAATATATTTGTCGTTAAGAACACATTCTACTAGCGAAACTCAATTTAAAGGCATCTCATTCCACTACTGTATTCGACAAAAAAAAAAGATAATAAACTTCTTATATAATACATGTGAACCGTCATTTACGACAGGCCAGAACTAATTTGCCAAGTGAGCGAGGGTTTTTGGCAGTGGTTTCCTGAACAAGTATCAAAAGAAACGACAAAGAACATCAAAAAAATCGGTAGATTTTTTTTGACAGACTATTGTAGAAACATAGACAAAGGTTAAGACCCTTAGAAGTGCATTTTTGAGTGATGAATCCGGTAAGGATCTTAGTCATTAAACATAAGAATTAAGAGTCATTAAAAATTTCAACTCAGAAAGCCGTAAAATTTTCACGTTTATTCTGTTAATTTTCCTCTGTCATATTTCAGGTGACGGTATAATTCGATTCCCTAGTGAATATATATTTCGTAATTTGCCAGTTTTCAAGACCAAAACACACAGTAACTCGAAATATCAATGCCTATTGAATAGGGAAAATGCAAAATTTCCCAGTGAATATATAAGAATTTGTGTCTGTTCACCGAAAAATACGTTATAGAATATTACTTAATACTCGAGGGGTAATTTTTCGATAGTTGATTTAGTTAGTCAACTTAATATCAGTACTAATTCGAATCGATCGTTTTGTTCTTGAAAGTGTCTCATAGGAAAAAGATTAATATCAAATAAACAAAATTATATTTTACGATGAAGAGTGTGCCTTTGAATCTCTCTTTTCCAGCGTTTGTTTCATTTATAAACAAAGAAAAGGAATAAAAAAAAACGAAGAATTAGAAAAAGAATTAAAAGTAGAAGAAAAAAGAATTGGCTGAAATAGAAAGGCAGAAAAATTAATATTGATAATAAGAATAGTAAAAAGAAGAAGAAGAAAAAAGAATTAGAAAAAGAAGTAGTAGAAAAAGTAGAAGATTTAGAAGAAAACATAGATAAAGAAGATTAATAATAATAATAATAATAATAATAATAATAATAAACCTACTCTACATGGATGATCTCAAACTCTTTGCCAAAGACGACAATGAGTTGAAAGGCCTCCTCAATATTGTAAAATACTTCAGTGACGACATAGGTATGGACTTCGGATTAGATAAATGTGCAAAAGTAACTTTCAAGAAAGGTAGAATTACAGAAACAATTTTTAATAGATTTAGATTTTGTCACAAAGATTAGGGAACTGGAGCATGGTGAAGCTTATAAGTACCTAAGAATTAGCGAAGGAGATGGCATACAACACCCCCAAATGAAGGAAAAAATAAGAAAAGAGTACTACAGGCGTGTACGTCTGGTACTAAATACTGAGCTAAACTCAAAAAACAGGATATCAGCCATAAACACATTGACTGTCCTTGTGGTGCAATACAGCTTTAATGTCCTTAACTGGACCATAGCTGAAATTAAGCGAATGGACGCCAAAACGAGAAAGCTTCTCACTTGCTACCGCATGCATCATCCCAAAGCTGATGTCGATCGTCTGTGTGTGCCCAGATCCGAAGGAGGCAGATGATTAGTTCAACTAGAACTGTCCTACAAAACTACAACAATTGGCCTCCAAAGATATTTGGAAACTACAGAAGACTGGATGATGGTATGCGTCAAGAAACATGAAAGTAGTAAGCGTCTCTACTCCGTAATGAAAGAAGCCAACAAATTCAAAATGGAGTTCCAAATGGGCGTAGAGATGCAACTACAGCACAATACACCGGCTGAAACTGCAAAATACCTAAAAAAGATAGCTAAGACGAATGCAACCGACCAGATACAGAAGCGATGGCAAGATAAACCGCTTCATGGCCAATACTCTGCCCGTACCAAACAAGCTGACGTAGACAAAACCCGTACCCATCAGTGGCTACGCAGTGCAGGGTTGAAAGCGGAAACTGAAGGTTTTATCCTTGCTGCAGCACCAATGCTTGCTAACTAGGAATTATCAAGCACATATACTAAAATATTGTGTCAGCCCAAAATGCAGATTCTGTGATAAATATCCAGAAATGATTGATCATCTTGTATCAGGTTGTACGGTGTTGGCACCCACTGAATATAAAACCCGACATGACAGAGTGGGCCAATATCTGCACTGGAAAATCTGCAACTTCTACGGAAGAAAACTGAAAGAAACTGGTATGAACACCACCCAGACCCGGTTACGGAGATGGGACCTGTTACAATTCTATGGGATTACACAATACACACTGACAGAACAATCAAGGCCAACCGGCCAGATATTATTATTAAAGACCACAAACAAAAACGGTGCCTCCTTATTGATATGGCTGTCCCTGCTGACTGCAATGTATCTTTGAAGATATTCAAAAGTTGTCAAAAGTACAAGGACCTTGAAATAGAAATCTCGAAAATGTGGCATATGGGAACATCAACAATCCCTGTTGTAGTTGGAGCCCTAGGACTGGTTGGAAAAGATTCAGTAGACTAATTGAAGGGATCCTGGAAGTCCATGCCTCAAGGAGATACAGAAAATTGTTCTAACAAGTACAGCCCACACCTTACGAAGGGCTTTATCTATGTAATCATTTTTTTTTTTTTTGGTCAGTGGAAAGTGTCATGACGCCATTTCTAACCTTAGGTCCCTGGGCGGGACCCGGAAAGAAATGTGTAAACGCCAGAAATCAAAGTAAATACAAATAATAATAATAATAATAATAATAATAATAATAATAATAATTGAAAGAAGGAGAAGAAGAACAACAACAATTATAAAATAAGAAAGAAAAAAGAAGTAGTAGAAATAGAAGACATAATTAAAAGAATAAGAATGAGAAAGGATGAAGAAGTAGAAAAGGAAGAAGAAGAAGAGGAAGAAGAAGAAGAAGAAGAAGAAGAAGCAGAAGAATTAGAGAAAGAAGTAGGAGGAGGAGAAGGAAGAGGAAGAGGAGTAGAAGAAGAACTAACACCATAAATAATTTATTGAATAATAAGCACATTAAAAAAAAGATTCTTCTTCTTCATTGTACCATGAACCTTCAGAGATTTGGTGACCATTGCTCTCCACAATGTCCTGCCCTTCCTACCTATTACTAGATTTTGTTTTATTGTTATCTCTCTTAAAATCTGACCCACCATCCATTTACTCAAGCTCCCTACGCCGGGTATTTGCTGTTTTCCTTTATTACACTTTCATTCATTTTTTGCTGTGAGTATCAAATTTTCCAAGCCCTCTTTCCTCATTTTGTGCCTTTGAAATTTCAACTGTCTCTTCCTGAGGTTTTCGTTTTATTCTCTAAATCATCATTGTTGCTTGCATGGCCCATCCATGATATTCTCAGCTTCCTTTTGCAAGAACCACATTTAATTTGACGAGATGGTCCGGCCATATTCTTATATGGCTTTACCATTACATAACAGTTCAGTAGTCTTTTTTTAGGTTTCTAAAGGAAATTTTCTGTTTCTTAATACTTTACTTGGCTTTTATAAGGCATCTTTCACTATGTCACTGCATTTTCGGATTTCATTGTTGCCCTTTCCCTTTAAATCAGTGTACATATTTGATTTTTTTATCTGCAAGTCATAATTTACAATATGCATGTTAGATTCTTCCTTTTACGAATAACCATGTATTCCGTCATCTTTCTATTGAGGTTTTATTCCTTTCCTTTACTACATTCTGTGTTTTAGCCTCCTTCCCTGACTTATTTTTCTCAAGATTGTAGGCACCAATAATGAATTCTTTTATTATGTCTAATTTTCTCAGAATCGTCTCACTTTATAGCTTGAACAATTCCAGTGAGAGAACATACCATTGGCTTACAACCCTTTCTATTTTACATTACACTAGCAGCATGGCCCGGCATTGCCCGGGCTTGATTCAAAACTCGTACGACTCATACAGCAATCGTTATCACTTGACTTAAAATATTTTTGCATTTCCTTACGTTTAAAGGAGTACCCTTTGCCGTGCTGACGTTGCTACATGCCTTACTTCTTGCCTAACTGACACTGCGCATTTTTTCTAAACTCTATACTAAACATTAAATCTGTTACGAAAAAAGAACTAAACAAAATGAACACAAAAAGATCAGCTTTAAAAAAGGACTCGGAAGTGGAAAAACCGAATGAAAAAAGAATGTTAACAGCAAATACTTTTTCACACCTAACCCAGTTCTGCGGAATCAGAATCAACGTTGAGTTTAGGCAAAAGAAAAAGCCAATTGGAGTAAAGTGCCATGCAGATTTAAATTTTTTCCCACTTGTGACGAATGCAGCTATCAATTTTATTTTGCATGCTAGTTAACATTCGTGTCAGTCAGCTGTTGGCTCTCACGCTGGCCAATAGAATCTCCCTGCCTATTCGTGGCAGCCAGCTATAGGCTCTCACTCTGGCCAGTAGAAAATGGCCGCAAACTACATGAAAACTGTCGTAGAAGCATGAAAAAATCGATTATTTCCACTATCGATGGGAGTTGGGAAATGGAAAGTTGGTCTTGGCCTTCGCGCTAACTTGGATCATGTGCATGTAAATTTTGGTGCAAATCCATTGAAAATGGCGCCCGTGCATTCGTTACACACACACACACACACACACACACACACACACACACACACACACACACACACACATCCTGCGTTTTATAGATCGAGATTCTACATTTACTGAATTCATTTTCTATCAGTAAGTATTTTGTAATATCATTATTATTTTAATATCATTCACAAATATGTCGCGGTTACCAAGCAACCCAAACAGTCCTTTGTAACGTAATTTGTCTAATGCTTTAGCTTTAACGGTTTTTTTTCCCGCAGAAGTTTGCCATTTCTTTCTGCTGTCGACCAGTTGTCATCCAAGGCAATAGAACCCGGTCCGTCCTTCTATTTACTCCTAGCTGTGGGAAGAAGAGGATTCATACCTTTTCCAAGGATAGTAGCACGTAAGTAAATGTAATGGATTCGAGTGCAATTCGAACTTGGCTCTCCCATTCCTCAATCCATTACTCCAGCGTGCCTCCTGCATTTGACAGAATTCGTCATTCTCAAGTAGCGACTTTATTTGATCACTTGAATTCTAATTCACAAACATGCCGTATTGCTCAGTGAAAGTTTTTCTTTTGGCTTCTAACTTGTTCCTTTGAATTCGTGGTACATGATAAAACGATTATATTCTTAAAAATCTGGGAGTAATCAAGGTAGGAACTCTATGTCTATCTTCGTTATAGAAACAATTACCATACTTTCAACTCAACGCGAACTGATATGACAATAAAATACATTCAAATTTCATAAATAACCTTTACGCTACCCACACTTCTTCTTCTTCTTCTTCTTCTCACCCTCTTCCTCTTTCTTCTTCTTCTTCTCATCCTCCTCTTCTTTCTTCTTCTTCTTCTTGTATGTGTCCATTGACGTGGACAATCATAGCCCTTGACATCTTCCTGCTCTTGTAGCTCTATGGTAATTTTTTTTTTTTCGCTATCTCTGCTATTCCCTGTTGTCAGTTATCTGTACAAACTCATGAGGTCGGTTATCTGCTTCTTTCCTCTGTCCCTGTGAGTGTCAAATTTTATAAATCTTCTTTCCTCATTATGAACCCTATAAATTTAAACTGTTTCTTTCTCATGTTAAGCATAAATTTCATTTTTGTTTCCATTTTTTCTGAAACTTCGTCGTTACTCACATGTCAAGTCCATGGTATTCTCATCAGATTTCTGTAGAACCTAATTTCTGTTGCCCCCAATACGTTTCTTTGTCCAGCATTCACTGCGATATAGAAGAACGGCCATTTCAGTGGTCTTTTCTTTGCGTCTAAGAACATTTTCTAAATTCTTTGTTTGGTTTTTGGAAGTTATATTTCGCTCTCCCACTGAGCTTTCGGATTTTCAATCAACTGTTCCAACATTTCGTCAATATTTAAATTTTTGTACTTGCTTGATTTTTGCAACTGCAATTTCTTATTCGCATGTTTGGCTTTGTCGATGACAACCATATATTCCGTCTACTTTATTCTTTATTTCCTTTACTTACTTCTGGAAGTGTTTTTGTATTTTTCTTTCTGTGTCATGGAAAACAGTGCATAATTAATGTTAATAATTTTAGTACCAATCATGGATCCCGTTAAGAATTTTAATACCCTCAGAATCATCTCAGGATAGAGGTTGAAAAAATCTAGTGTCAAGACACTTTCTTATTTTACACTACTTTTTTAGCTTGTATTTTTGTATATTTGCATTCTTTATTTATCCGCATGCATTTTCCCATTATAAGTTCCCAAATGAATTAAAATTACCTAAAAGTTCTAGCATGTGTCTTTATCTCTGAGATGAGGTATTATGATTAAATGTAATTTTTACATTATTCGGAATGTTATCCTCATTTTCATTGCCATAATAATAACGTTTTGGCCGTTGTACTCTCCTTCCTTCGTCGGGTGATTTGTGAGAGTCGTGAGATCAATACCAGGCCAGAGCAGTGATGAACCAAAACTCGAGTTGAGTTAAAATCTGAAATAAAAGAGACATGTGGAACAGACATGACACGTGGAACTAGAGCAATCTACCCCGGTGGACGAAATAAAGTGTTCGGTTCGAAATTTCATTCACCTGAAGAAGGCCGGAGCGTACAACGGCCGAAACGTTTTGAATATGGCAACGAAGAGGAGGATAACTGTCCGAATAATGTAAATAATGGAAGTATCTCTAACATTTCCTTATCAAATGCTTTACACTAATGAACTTAAAGAAATTCCATAGAAAAATGTTTAAATTTGGGCCTAACTGCTAATCGGCATGTTTTAATTGTAATTATATCATTTACTAGACTTGATACTTGAATACAAATCCAACGTCTGTAATTATGAAGACAGCTTTTAAGCTGGAACATTTATTTTTATCCGTCAATATTTTATTATTTGTCAGCATCCCACACATCGCAGACAAAATGTAAGGGCCACGTATTTGATGCTGGTGGAAAGGGTTCGCAATATACACTAATCGACAGTAAGTGACCTAATAATGAAGATAATAATACACTGCGTGCCAAATTATTATCAGGATATCTTTTTTTCTAATATTTCAAAAACCGCCCAATTAATTCACATAAACATTTCACACAATGTTGGCAACACTGATCACTGAAATTTTCAACCTGATCTGCGCAATATAAACAAACTGGCGCCATATTTATTATCAGTACGGTATTTGATCGTGCTAAATTATTATAAAAGTGTAAGAATTTAGTAAAAAGATGCGTCATAAAAGCAGTTTAAGTAATGCTAAAAATAAAACTAACACCTCGGAACTCTCAAAATGTAAATCTACCCTAGAAATTTCTAAAATGATTGGGACGTGTCATCAAACAGCGAAAATTTCACCGCCGACCCTAGACAAGTACGCAAATGGGCAGATAAAGGTAATTGATTGGACGGTTTTTGAAATATTAGAAAAAAAGATATCTCGATAATAATTTGGCACGCAGTGTATGTTAAGTAATGAAGATCCAAGTCATGATTTATCATTTCAAGGGCAACTGCACAATATTCTTGTTAAGTATATTGGGGATCATGGCTCTCCACGACTGTCTATAACTTGGAGCTCTTAATAACTTTTGTCATTCTTCCACATCTGTGATACACTGCTCCGCATTCATTCACTCAAACCCGCCATGTGGATTATGTGTTGCTTTCCTGTGTCCTATTTACTTTCTATCTGTTCTGTGAGTATCAAACTTTTCAAGTCTTCCTTCCTCATTATGTGTCCCAGAAACCTGAACTGTCTATTCCTGTTAAGTATAATTGTTCTTTTACCTCTTTTTATTTTTCTAATATTTTTAATATAATAATAGTAGAGATCAGTCGGCTGGTGGAATGAATTTGTAGGAAGACTGTTTAGCACCAAGTATAAAATAGGACTAATTGCTTTGATAAATCAACACTTGAAATTCAGATATATGGTGATTTTCAAAGGGTATCAATAGACCGAAATTATGGGCGCTCAGTCATAATAGCCTTATCGAGACAAGCTTGCTAACCATTACACTAATGTGGGAACACTGAGCTTTCAAACTGTTGTGGAAGGAAATACGTTATTTTATGAGAGCCATATGCAGCCCAGATCTCAGTTGGGACTCATATATATGATCCATCCACTAAGATTGCTGGAAATGATCAGCTTCTTGTGCTGATTCTTCGGTCGTGCTTTATCTTTCCCAGAATCAGATTACACCAAAATTGGAGCATTGCTGCCATATTGGTTCTGCATCATCTCCATCCCCATTCTCCTGCATTGACAGTAAAAAATCTCTTAATTGGCCATTTTGGGGCATGGCCATGTTGTTTGTTTCCCAAACTAAATCTTCTTTCTCACAAATGCAACATTGCAAGCCTTTTGCTACTTCCAAGGTTAAATGTTCTGACTATCTCCTTTCATTTGTGGTCCCAGTTCAGCTGTCTACAGCCAAGTCTCGCCTTGCTGCA
>CAHIKZ030000058.1:2905000-2942500 GCA_903632075.3 Acanthosepion pharaonis
AGGCAAATCAACATAAGAAATTTACGAATGACTAACATCCTTACTCTTTTTAGTAATCTATATGAATAAAATAATTATTTTCCAGCTTACAAGACGCACTTTTTTCCTAAAAAAATGCCCTGAAAAATAGGTGTGTGTCTTCCAAGACGAATATAAGGCAACGCCCAGCCTCAAGTCAGCATGGACAGTCACCTAACTGGGTTGACTGATAGGGACTTAGATATGTATGTTGAATCATTAAACCATACTGTTAGCTATCTATCTGATTCAGCCTTTTATATGATGTAACCTCAGTACATAGCTGTTACAAGTATTCGCAGGATTATAAACCTTCCTGGAGCTCAGCCACATGCTCTGTTAATGGCAGCGATGGGAATGACTCTGCTCTTGACTAATATGTAATTGCCATACAAACAAAATTGTACGAGTCATTGATCTAAACAATACGTGGCCCCAGTATGTGAAGGACGCATGGTGAATGTGTAGTTGGTTGAGAATGACTTATTTTTCTTAGAAATATATTTACAATATAGGGTGCGTCTTGTAAACCGGAAAATACGGTACTTCTATTTAGACAAAATTAGTTGCTGTGCAAAATAAACCGTTTGATTTATCCGTTCTCTTCCTACAACGTTTTTCTGACAGCACTCTGATTTTGTCATTTTTTTCTTGCGTGGAAATCACATATTTTTGTCTATTAATTGATAGTCTTGTTTTGACTTATTTTTAAAATAGGCCCTGTCGTTAGCGTCTTTGTTGTTCTGTTGCTAATCGTCTATTTTTCGTGATATGTTTTCACTCCCAGTGATTCTAATAATAAAGATATACAATTTTTATCCTGAAATGATATTAAGTAAAAATCGATTAATTCAATGCTAAGACTAATCATTTAACCATGTATGTCCCTGACCACGTAAAAATGAGAACGGTTTGATTAAATGGTTCATTGACCCTTGTTTTAGTTCTAAATTTTATATATTCGCTTCGTTAGAGTTTCAAGACATTCTTTCAAGACTATTGCATCTCAAAATGAAAAAAAAAATTAACAGTTACCATCAACTTATAACATCGTTTTTTTATTAGAAATATTTACATTTACTTGGGATGTTTTAGCGTTATTCAAAATATTGTGACTTAACATAATTTAGTACTATAATTATTGATATTAAATTTTTCAAACAACATATATATATAAATATATAAAGATTTTCATGTAGAATATAAACAAATTATATTGAGAAAATAAATTCTAAAAAAGGAAAAATTAAGAACAAGTAAGAAATTGGTTTTTACGAATGTCATCAAAGATATTTGATAAAATTAAGAGGTAATACACAAAATAAAATTTTCAAGAATTTCGAGTCTTGAATGGAAGCAAATGGAAAAATGCAGAATATTTAAAAGATTGTCTAACGAGATCAACGCAATCAAACTACCTAAAACTTTTAAGCAAATATCACAAACAGAAGCGTCAAAGTTACATGAAAATTAATCCCCAAAAAGAAAATGTTCGCTAATGAACGTACCACTGAATTGGATTCATTTAATAACTGTGCTTGAGTCTAGATCAATCATGGAAATTGTCGAATCAAATAACAGAGAAGGCAGTAGGTGGGAATACAGAAGTCTTTTCGGGCGGTGTAAGAAAAAGAAACTTATAGCTATCTTAAAATTGATCCTGGTGTCCAGATAAATGGAGAGAATTATTCTAGAACAAGTTGTTCAGTGGTACAACTTTCAAACAAGAATGTTCGACAGAGGTTGTTTACATTCTGCAAATCTTAGTTAGTCTTAGTTAAGTTTAAATTTGTTAAATACTTTCAGACTCTGAGATATGAATCCAGTAAGAACGCCATTTTTCTTTATCAATGGGAATACGTATGATCCTACTTGTTGGAAATCCTCTTCTATAGTTCCAGATTTTACGGAATCTGAACTGATCATTTTAACTATCGAACTATTATCATTCTATCACTTTTTGGCCAAAGGTTCTAACCAACTCTGAATTCTTTAAGCATCTCACCACGCAAGTTCTTCTTTTAGGCAAACAATATGGTTTTTGCTTCTCTAAATCAGCTAATGTGTTATTATAGGAATAAGGTGTTACTGCTGACATTTGAGAGTGAACATAGATCGCCAGTGAGTAAACACAGGCGATCCCATTATTAAGTTAAGTAGACCACATGACCAAAAAGGAAACGCATAAGTAGGAAGTCGCGTGACGTCTAACTGATCGCCATTTCTAGTCTATCCTCTATTATTTTACGGATTGCCATTTCTACTCTGTCCTCTATTTGGATCGCTATTCCTATTCTATCCTCTATTAATATACGGTTCGCGATTCTATTCTCTACGCTATTGTCTATATTGATCACAACATGGATTACTATGCGATAGTTACTAACGAGCTAGTAATATCGAGCATGTACTATTCGTGTGAGTGTTATTCGAAGGCGTTTGACAAAAGATTTATTGAACACCGGTTCTATAGTTGTATTTGCTATTACAAAGTCTCTACTACAACGAGCATTACAAAAGTGACAACGAGTAACCGTTGACATTACAAAAGTGGCAATGTGTGTTCGTTGACATCACAAAATAATCAGCATATTTATAGTTATTGCTGAAAGAGTCTGTCAAGCTTTAGATAAGACTGGTGAAACTCAGACTGTTGCTTTTGATATCTCGAAGGCATATGACAGGGTTTTGTATGTTAGTGTTTGCTGGGATATGTTCAAAGGTGATGGTCTATCTGGACGAATATTTGATCTAACTCAATCATTCTTATCAAATAGCAGAACGGCTGCTATTCTAGATCTTTGATATCCTTGAACCTAGATTGCTTGGAATTTTGATCGAAGACTTTCTTGATATCATTATTTCTGAGATCGGTATTTATGCTGATGAAAACATTATTTACTTCAGTGTTAATGGTAATTCTTAAAAGGTTTGATGGGGTCAAATTAGCACCTGTCTAACAAAGTGATTCACTATTTGCCGTTAACTGGAGCAAGAATTGGCTTGCTAGTTTTAATGCTTACAAAACGAAACCGATCTGAAATAACCTTTTGACTACATGATGCTAAATGGCTGATGCTGACCTCACTGGAAGTGACTCAATCCGCCTTGTCATACTAACGTTTTCCCGCGAAAATGGAATAGAAATATTATATTGAATCAATTACTAACTCTGCTGCTAACTTGGTTCACTGAGTCGTGCTAAACAATTTTACGCACGAAAATATATTTTACGCATTTATAAATGTATTGAATATTTCTGTCACATCTGGGATGGTGCTTCTGTGTATTTAGAGATTATTGGTAATATACAGAGAAGAACCTGCAATTTTATTGGTCATCGTTTGGCATCTACGCTTCAGTCAATACCCCACCGTGGCAATGTAACTTCATTGTCTATAAGTATTTTCATGGTAATTGTTCTGATGAGCTTTTTTCTTTGGTACCTATAGTTTATGAATATAAGCGCAGTAGTAATTGGCAATAAAATCTCAACATACTTTTGAAATGACTAGGTTTAACTATAAGTTCTATTTTACCTGTTTTTCTCACGCACTTATCGCTTGTAGAACTCTCTTTAAGCTTCTTGTTGTCGGTCAATTTTGATATTCAAAAATTTATGTACAATGTAAATAGCTATCTCCCGTCTTCTTAATTCCTGTTCTTTTATTGATCTCTTGACATAATAATGTTTTCGTTTTTATCATGCTCTCAGAATAAATAAACTCTTGCATCTTAGTGGCTTTATTGGCTTCTTAGGGTGTTTTTCTTGTTACTAATATCCACCCAATACAAAACCCAAAGACAACTCAAGTTAGAGGGTTACTGCGTGCAGTTGTATTAGCTTAAAGAAAGGGCAAGATAACAGGAAAGATAGACTGCTAACTCTAGACTTGAAGAGGGCAAGCTTTAATTAACGAATGATATTTCATAGTTCAGGTGGAGACGTTAGGAATAAAGCGCTGTAATAGACTTTAGGAGGAAACAGTAACCAAAACGGGGGAGGAACCTCTACTCCTGTTCAAAACACGGAGGACGAGTGTGAACAGGACTGTAGGCAAACATACCAACTCCTATAAAATGATTTAAAACTCATATCGGAACAATAGAACATGAAAGAAATTGAATGTATGAAAAACTTATGAATGACAAAGAATATCATGAATCCCATATTAACGTGTAAAATAATTTATTTACCTATACGGGATACTGTGATGCAGTTTATTTATAGCACATACGCCACAAAATAAATATTTTGAATGCCTGAAGATGAGGTCATCTTTTTAAATAACGTTTATCTAGAATTAATCGCTAAAATCTCTTCCTTTCATTAGGGTTATATTTAAATAAAGAAACAGACTTAAAATAAGGTGCAAACTTGAGTACTTGCAAATCATGACCAAGCTATGAATGTAACATTATATATATATATATATATATATATATATATATATATATATATATATATATGCAGACAACCCCTTATTTACGACCACCCACCCCCATCAACTGACTTCGGGTGCAACGGGCGGAATCTGTAGGCAGAATAATAATAAAAAAAATCTGCAGGTAAGAACTTCGAAATCGTCAGCGATGTATTTCAAAATTTGCGGACTTAGCGGAACGAGTTCTCAAGCTGACCACTTGGCGGCGATGGTGGCTCTTTCAATTTGAAAGAAAGACGGGTGTACAGCATATATATTTCGACACATCAGCGCGTGCGTGAGAATATAGCTGTGAGAAATCTATTCATTTTGTTATTTTGATTAATACGTCTATATTAAGTATATATATATATAGTTTAATGCTATATATCTATGTTTATAATATTTACATTGTGATCATAACTACTGGCTGTTACTCCAGTGATTTTTAAAACACAAAAAGAATCCCTTCCCATCTACGGACAATCCGCTATAATTGACCCTCCTATTATTTCGTTGATGAGAGGTTTTTTGGTCATCCTGAACACACACACACACATATATATATATATATATATATATATATATATATACAGACATCACAGACATCACAGACATCTATATATATATATATATATATATATATACATACAGACATCAGACATCTATATATATATATATATATATATATATACACATACAGACATCACAGACATCCCAGACATCTATATATATATATATATATATATATATATATATATATATACATACAGACAGACATCCCAGACATATATATATATATATATATATATATATATATATATACAGACATCACAGACATCCCAGACATCTATATATATATATATATATATATATATATATATATATATATATATATATATATATATATACAGACATCAGACATCTATATATATATATAAATATATATATATATACATACAGACATCCCAGACATATATATATATATATATATATATATACACATGCATTAAAAAAATAAATCCAAATATATATTAAAATTTAATTTATATTAAAATTAGAACATCACAGACATCCCAGACATCTATATATATATATATATATATATATATATATATATACATACAGACATCCCAGACATCTATATATATATATATACATACAGACATCACAGACATCCCAGACATCTATATATATATATATATATATATATATATATATATATTATTCCTCACACACATATTATATATATATAATATTCCACATACAAAACACACACACACACACATATATATACAGACATCACAGACATATATATATATATATATATATATATATATATATATGTCTGTGATATATATATATATATATATATATATATAATCCACTCCTCTAACATCACTCGGTGTTTCATGCAAAACAATCTTCACGTGATGAGTATATACTGGCCATTATGTAATTTAAATTTTAAAAATATATGTGTTTATCGCTATGTTGTCGTGGTTATATATTCAATAACAAACAAACCGTAATTTGCATTAAAAATAAATCCAAATATATATTAAAATTTAATTTATATTAAAATTAAATCTGGATCAACGCATTTAAGCAGATATATATATTATGCGTACATGTTGCCATCAATTCATTACCCTTCTTTAATAACCTAGGGTTATTTAAGCATTTTAATATATTACAATATATATATATATATATATATATATATATATATATATATATATATATATATATATATATATATATGAGTTGGGGTCAAATATGGATCGGAATAATGCCGAATGCTAGGTCAAATACCAAATAGGAAAAAACATTATCAATCTGTTTCACTTTTATAAAAGCTTCCCCAGCGAATAAGGTATAGAAAAAAATAAGAAAGAAGTTTTAATTTGAAATAAACAAACCTCCACTTTTTCCGACGTCTTTTGCTTGTAATGTAAAATAATATATGTCAGAGAGACACCACGAATTCTACAAGCTTCTCTCTACAAAAAATACAGAGTATTTCATTTAGACAGCTATTCAAAGTCTATAGTAATACAAAGGAACAAAACTGGCCTTAATTTGATTTTAAAAATACTAATTAATAATGAACATAATTCTTTACGTAGAAAGTACTTCGGGGGATTACTAATAAATATATTACCAACTATAAACACATGTTAAAAACATTCCATTCCATCACCAAACTTTACTGAATGCATTATAAAAGAATCTAACGTATGCTCATCTAAAGCAAATCTGATGTACCTAAAAATGTTCCCCAATCATGTGGGTAAAACTAACAAATATAATGTCTAACAGACTTAAACATACACCCACACGCTTACATGTATGCATTATAATTTGAATATCACATAGACAAACTATAATTATCATATACTTACATGCATAAAGCGATATTCAAAGAGGTTTGGTTAAATAATTTAGGCACATCATGTCGATTAGTTTTCGTTTTGATTCTTTCAAGTTCACGGATTAAATTCTTTGTAGTCTTAGAAAATTCATTAAGAGAAATATCAAAATTTTCTTTCAAATGTTTATTTTCCCAACTACTTTCAGTCTCATCTGAGACGATCTTGAGGGGGTTAAGTTGTCTTCGAATATTTATGCGTTTCTGTAATTTCAAACATTTCAACTGTTCGTTTTTACTGCTTATGCAACGTTCTAGATTTCAAAATTCCAACTTCACGTGTCTTTTTTTCCTTAAGAAAGTAATGTTTCCATTTTTGCTCTTACATATAGACATTTTTATAAGCACTTAAGGATTTTGTGTCTATATTCATAGTTGAATTTATTTATTTTGGTCTTTAATTCTCTCATATAAATGGCTTCAAGAATTTTTTGTTTTACCGTTTTTCATGTAGGCTTGTATTTCAATAATTTCTTGAAACTTCGAGTGGGAGCATCGTTTCCGCTGGAATTGGAAGTGCTCTAAATTATGAAAATCAAACAACATGAAATTAATAAATCTAATTCAATGATGAAGCTTCAATGAAAGTGAAAAATGTAAGATTGTCGAAGTTTTCTATTTTTTATCCTATCATGTATGTATATATATATATATATATATATATATATATTATGAAATGAATTAGGTTCGAAAATTATTTAATATATTTTCTGTTTATACCTTATTTTAATAACAATGGTAACCATTTTCGATTCTCATCTGTCGAAGTGCAGTTAAAATACACTGAAACCAAGTTGTATCTTTGTAGTGAGTAAAATGGTTTTGTCTATATGACAAAATTATAATAAAGGAATAATTATCGCTCTTCTAATATATATTGGATTAATGCCCTGAACATTGGAATTTATATATTACTTTCGTTGTCATCGAATCGGATATATATATATATATATATATATATATATATATATATATATATATATATATATATATATATATATATATATATATATATATTATGCAATGAATTAAGTCCTAAAATTATTTAATAAATTTCCTGTTTATACCTTATTTTAATAGATACAATTCATTTAAGTATATGCTCTGCTTTTAATTAAACCGTATTAATTACATTTACCTGCATGAATGTTCAAGAGATCTCGTAGAAAATACGCGTTCTTCAACAGGAATCATATAAGACACAGGTTCGATTCCTGTTGGAGAACGCATAATTCATCCAAACAATTTTAATAATTCCACAGACTAGGTATGTCTATTCAACAATATATTTTAATTTTAAAATGTCGACGGTATTAGCTCAGAGTGAAGGGACTGTCATCGGCCATCTTAAAGAATAAAAAGAAGTGGGAGGATGTGGCAGGCGTCAGCGCCTTTTCTTTCGACCGCAAATTAACGAATTAGCAATTCGAAAATCGGTCAAGGACATTTCATTTTAAAATATTTTTTTTCAGTGGGAATTTTGCCTGTTAGCGAATACACACCGACTAAAACTGCTAGATATTAACGAGAAAATAAAAATAAATAAATAAAAATCATTGATTGTCACCCTCTAGCCCACCAACCATATCTCTTTTACACTGATTAGAAGAAATCTCTTATTAAAGGGAATAAAAAATGTAAATACAGAAAATATTTTGAAAAAGAAACAAAAACGGTAAATTTGATTTACAGTTAAAGGTTGAGAGAGACCAACTAGAATATATTTGTCCAAGCAAACTAACGTAGCGCCGCAGGCTGACGTTTATATAGTGTAGAGAGACCACATTTGTTTTCCCTTGGGTTGACCTCATGGGAGTTTTGGTCCCCTTTAGAGAGTAGAACTCTTCTGTCCTTTTTGTCTTTGCTTCCGTTTTTGGAGGAACAACCTCTTTACCTTCATGATCACCAGGGTGTCTCCACACGTGGAAACTGGTCAACATGTGCACGGCCTAGCAAAAGAAAAAAAGTACTTTCTATTCACGTATCTGCGGACGACCAAAAGGCCATAAAGTTGGTATGTTATTTCTTTGTTCTCGTTCTGTAAACCTTCCCGTTCCTTTGGGACAATATGGGCAATCATTTGTTTTGGGACATATGTAAATCTTTTTAATATATGTACGTAAGTTGTTTGCCTTATTAAATGTTTTGTTTGTTACACTCGCGTATTTCGTCTTTCTATATTCGTATTCAGTGTTAGTGTATCAATGGCTACACTAATGCTAATATTAGTATCGGTGTACTACTGGAAGGCTAAAACACGCTATACTTCCTAACACAAAAGAGTCGGTAAACTCTGTGTGGCAGATACTACCATACTAATATGGCATTGAAACACTGGTTCCAGTATGATTACCGAAGTGAAGCAACGTTTAGCTTTCGCACTACCTGAGATTATCAGACGCTGTAAGCGTGAAAGTGCGGACAATGTAATAAATAACAATGCGCAGTTGGAAATCAGAGAGCTGTTTTCCAATTCCAGTCGGGTATGTTGTATTCACTTAGGTACAAATAAACTAGGGAAATATATGAATCCGCCTGTTCATAACACTGGTAAGTGTTAATTAGTAGGAGTTGAATCAGTGAATTATTATAATCTCTAAAAAAAAACTCTTCCAATCCAAAAAATATTTTCTGGCTTTAAATTACCTGTAAAATATTGAGGAATCTTTAAAAAAAAAATAATGAGTCAATCGTATCGTCGCAATCGACCTGGCCCTTTATGAATCAGAAACAGTAGTCGTCAAACACCGTTTCAATCCAAGTTACTAACCACATAAAAATATCGTGTTAATCTCACCAAATATTTGTAAAATAAGCTACTAATTATGCTTATATAAAATCAGTATAATGTAAATTCTTTATGGATTAAAACCGTTGCATTTATTTATAAAATATTTATAATAAAATTTAACATCATCCCGAAAGCATTTATCACTAATTTATTTTTAATAGGAGAAATATTACATTATTTACATTATTCGGATTATTGTCTTCATCTTTGTCGCCATATTTATTACTACGTTTCAGCCGTTGTACGCTCCGGCCTTCTTCAGGTGGTTGGAATGTTGAACTGAACCCTTTATTTCGCTCACTGGGGGAGACTGTTCCAGTTCCACGTGCCATGAAAAATCACTACGCACTACCGTAAAGAAATGTATATTTTTTTTTTTTGCTATTCAAAACGGAAAAAAGGTTCTGTTGCATTATTTAATTTGTTTTTGTTATGAATAAAACTACACTTACAAAAAAAAAGAAATCATATTTCTTTACGGTAGTGCGTAGTGATTTTCTGCAAGGAAAGAAGTAAATAGGCCAAATTTTCTGATTACGCCTGCATACGTACTACGCAGTGAATTAGTAATGGGGGATGAATGACCAACAAGAAGTCCAATTTTTTTTCTCTTGCCGATAACTCCAAAACGGTAAGGTTTCTTCATAATTTAAGTGTTAATTCGAGTTCAGCATGTACATTTACACAGAATTATGACGATTTTGGAAAAAAATTTAGGGATATTAGCACCCGGGAAACAAAACCAAAATTTACCTCTTTAATTTTCACCCTGAAACCAAATAGAATCTCCGATTTGTCTTTAGCACCTTTCCATGCAATCAAAACGGAATAGTCCATTATTTAGGATGTATTGGCAGGGCGTAACGGTCGTGCTACCTCAGAGGGGGACAATCAGAATTATAATAGGATAATATATATGAAAAAAAAGTTTCAATTTAAAATCGGACATTATTTTACGAACAGCCAAATAGAATTGTTTTCATGTTTTTCCTACAAGAACCTGTTTTAAATTTGTTGATGTTTACACACTGCTAGGTATCGATCTCGACGCGATACTATCACGTCTTTAAGTTGCTAACCACTTTCCCGATTCCCTCTTCCTTTGCATGAATCTCTTGTTTTATTAATAAAATGTCTACTTTGCTCTCACTCGTTTGCCATGTAAATATCGGCGGGCTAAAATCTCATGGCTTTCCTACCTAATATATTTGTATCCTAAAGATATATTGACACGCTTGTGGTGAACATTTGACTGACCAAACCATGCTTCAGGATTTCCACGCCTACAAAGCCCCAACTACTTCCCATCTAACCTGTCCAATTAATCCGATTCATCGATTCTTTCCTCTCGGCGTCAATCTCTATTCGCGCCATACGTTTTAACCTCAGCTTCAGCAGCTAATCGATCTGTTTGATCGAAAATTGAATATCTAAAAGATTACTTTAGTTTTCTTGATTCTATTTATAAAAGAAAATTAAAATTGCAAAGAGGAAAATGTCGAGCTATGATGCATCCGAAATTCAGCATGCAGACACGAATAACATCTTACAAATCTATGCACATATACATATGAAACAGTGTTGATAACAGACAAGGGAGATAGAACTGCAAGAACTCCTATAGAAGGTAAAAAAGAGAAGTTAGAAGAGAGGTCAAAATATTAGGATCTAAATGAAAAAAGAAACAGCCCAAGATGTAAGCTACAAAAATGTCAGTTATTAGAAATACGCAAAATGTTACACAGCAAAAAGTTACACAGTTATAAAACACAGTTACACAAGCAAAAAGTTACAAAGTTATGGCGGCTTTCTAAGCCCGAACGTGTAGGGCACACATTGCACAACTGTTATGTAATATCGGTCCGCTTGATTAATGGACCTTGTTCTCAGAGATAGAGAAGTCATTTGCGGTAACGGGAATGTGTTTCTGCAGTAGAATATCGAGAATCCCATGAACTGAACATTTGAATAGTGAGGACGATTCACGTTTCAAAGAATTTGGGAACAAACATGATACCTGCACTTAAAATCATGAAATCTCTAGGGCGCATAACAAGGAAAGACGGCTCTGAGAATATAACACAGACAGGTGTGGACACGTGCTCCGCTCGTCCGTCGTTCATTGAACAAGTGATGGCATCCAACCCGACTCGCTACGTTCACAGATTTGTCCTCTTAGCCGTGATTGTATTCAACCAAAAAAAAAAAAAAATATAATAATACAAAATAAAATAAAAAAAAATATAAATAAAATAAAATAACGACAAATGCTTTTCAAGACACATGATGGGAAATATCAACAATATGAAATTTCCCTAAACAACCAGTCTTTCTCTATCGGTTCGATCGTTGACTCTATCTCACTGACTGCTCGCTGGTCCCTTCGTCCCTGGCCGCTACTCACTTGCTGCTCATCTACCTACTTACTGACTACCAGCTCCTCTCTGCTTATAAGGATACTGACTGGGGTCCGTCCACCTCTATCTATCCCTTTGTGTTCCGTAAAAATAGACCACTCATTCGGTTTTTTGAGTGTCCAACTTCTTCAAAGGCCTACATTTATGAATATCTAAAATCATTTACAAAATTTTGTCTGTCAATTCAAAGGCGGCTTGAGATAGAAATCTTGAAAACTCTGTCACTTAAGTTAACACAAAGATGCACTGGATACTGATTTCCTAAGAAATGTAGATAAATAAGTGGACCTAGGAGGAAAAAGAATTCATCTACTTATCTTCTCAGGATGTGTGAGAAATCAGTATTGTTACACAGGTCATACTGAAGATAAGAAAAACAGAGGAAAACATCAAATAACTTAACTAATGAGTTTGTCTAAGTCCAATATAGAAAACGTATTAAAGAAAAATGGCAAAAAACAAAAACAAAAAAAAAAAAAAACAACCTTACCGAGAGCCAAAAATGGTAGGAAGTTTAGGAGAGCCATGATAACCCACTGGAGGAAGATGGCGCATAGAATAAGAATCGCTTTTATCAGACACAACCCTAAAGAGTTGGTGACTCGGTGACGCTAGGATTACGTACCAGAGCATTGGTCTGTGAGATTTGCTTGTATCTCATGTCTTAATACTGGGCGCGCAAAATAAACATTTACGACTTATTTTTCTCTGTCACAAAAGGAATTAAGAGAACATTAAAACCTAATAATGTTCACAAAAAAGAGATCAGAATTCACCGACTGCAACATTCGGGGGTGGGGGTGGGGATTAGGAGCCTAATTACCTGAAAAGACTGGTTTGAATATTAGGGTTTTCATTTTTTTTAGACTGGTTGCCAATCAATGCGCAGCTTGTCCTGCTACTTACTCCTATCTGTGGTGGTTGTTAACCATGTTAACCATAGTCTATGAAGATAGAATACAGCACAGTACGTAATCTGTTCAATGAAACAACAATAAAGATTAATACTCACGAGTCAGACACTCTATTGAATCTGACTATATCGCCAATACCACCAGCAGTTGTTCCGTAATTCTTCAGTCTTCGATATCAAAGGCTGGCAGTGAATATTCGGGAAAAACATGGCCGCCTTTATACACGTCGCATTGAATATTTTGAGCCTTCTGATTGGTTAACCCTTCTACTGGTAACTATAAAATGAGTCAGTTCATTTTATAGTTACCAGTAGAAGGGTTAACTAGTATACCAGGGTACCCAAAAATTCCAACAGTGGTGGTGTAGTGGGTTTCACGTGGCATGTTTAATGAATGTCAGTTATCAGTTATCTCCTGTTAATTTCCCTCTGAAAGTTCTCCACTGCCTTAACCGGGTATTGAACTTTGGATCTTGTCACTGGATCTAACTAACGCCGTTATCCACTGTACTATGTGTGGCACATGGAACTAGAACAGTCTACCCCAGTGAGTGAAATAAAGGGTTCAGTTCGACATTCCAACCACCTGAAGATGGCTGGAGTGTATAATGGCCGAAACGTTGTAATAAATATGGCGACAAAGGTGAGGACAATAGTCTGAATAATGTAAATAATGTACATAATACCTCATCTCAGAAATATAGACAGATATAAAATTTGCTATATTCATAGCAAAAATATCATCATCAATCATCGATTCAAGATATACCCACTGTGGATTTGGAAGTAAACACACCATTTGGACTAGCAGTTTCAAGCAATAAGTGGTCATCAAAACAAGGGTTACTCCTCTTTGTGTAGGCTCCATATAAAGACAATTTGGGTGAAATTATTTATAGTCCCTAACTTCTGTTTGATTATTTTAGATTTTATATCATTTGAATAGATCTTATTCTAAGTTTATTTATTTCTTTGTATAATTCATCATGTCTGTAAATATTGATATTTGAAACAATATTTATTAGTTTAAAGGTATGGGTTATTACTATTGTTAGCAGTATGAATTGTGATTTTTTTAATTTGATTTGAAAATTAGAACAATATATCATTTCTGCCATTCGATGTCATCATTTAATTGATTTTCAAATATTGGTAGCACAGTATTTTATTCATGTTGCAAAGATTCGGTTGTTAAAATATTTATCTTGAACATTCCATATGAGCGTATTTGAGGATTTTTAGGCCTGCCCAAATTAAACTCTGATGATCATAGTCATCAAACATGGCAATAATAATTGCAATGTTAGATGTTTCCTTATTAGGAAACATTCTATTGACTGAAAAACCAGTACTACTGTCGGTTGAATTTTATAAAATCGTTCTATCAAAATATTTTTTCAGGAAAATATATTTCTAAATTCCAGTAGCTCATAAACCTATTTACAGTATTGATGAGGGTTTCCTTCCTAACCTTTTGTTTGATGAAGTGTGGAATGTCAACATCACGATTATGTCATTATTCTCTCTTCAATTTATATGTGATAACAGTTTTTGCTGCTGTTGAAAATCCACAGGTGATGCGGTTTCTTCTGGCAGTGTTATTTGTTTGTGATCTGTAGCGTCAATCTACAAATTCTGACAGGTTTCATTTCAATGATCTCTCCATTTATCTGGAAAGCATAAAGTTTAGATATTCTTGAACGCCTTTTTGTATTAACGATTATATACCAACAGTCTCACGAATATTAGCATCAATATATCTTATGAGCACGTCTTTCGAGGTTTTCATATTCTCTTACTACCTTTGAGTAATTTCGTACAAGATGAACCAGCGAAATTAGGTCTTTCAAGTCGTCTGGCATGGTGGGGACCTTCTGTCAACATTAAAACATACATACAGCATGTAGGTACACACAACTGATATTACGGTTTGCTAAATGAACTTAAAATAACCTGTTGCATATTTAAAAGAAATGTCTTTATCACGCGAGTCATGAGTAAAAGGATAAGCCTAAAACGCGATTTACAGGTCGAGGACACTAAAATCAAATATGTACGGAAGTTTAAGCATCTGGGAAGTGTTCTGACGGAGCACGGTAGGTGCGACCCTGAGATCCGAAGACGGATTGGGATGGCTAAGGATGCATTTCAGACGTTGGGCAGAGTACTGCGAAACAGGAGCATATCTATAGTGACAAAGAAAAGACTACTGAGCTGCTACGTGACAACTGTCCTTCTATACAGCAAATATTAGACGGTATCCTCAAGGATGAAGAAGAGACTCGAGGCGGCGGAGATGTGGTTCTACAGAAGGATGCTGAGGATATCATAGAGAAACGATGAGGTCTTGGAGAGGATGCAGACAATGAGGAAGCTTATTCTTAAAATAATAAAGAGGCAGATGAAATTTCTGGGACACGTGATGAGAAAGAAAGGCCTGGAGAATCTGATACTCACGAGACGAATAGAGGGAGAAAAGACACGGGAAAGCAGCGCGTGACATACGTGGCGGGCTTGTGCAGGTGGATGACTGAGAGGGTCTGGGGTATTTGGCAGAAACAAAAACCTGTTTAGAGCCACAAGGGATAGGGGGAAGTGAAGGGCCATGATCGCCTGCGTCCTGAAAGAGCACGGCACATAAAAAGAAAGAGAGAAGTTAATTTATCTTCATATAGAATGGTATTAATATTACAATATTTACAATAAATTATTTGGGATATAGGATCTCTTGTACAAAAAGATATGCCATTTACATTACAATATATGCTTTTATGAACCTCATGAATGTGATTTCGGCACGCCCGCTAAGCTAGCAAATTCAATTAACCGCTTGGTGCTTATAATGAGATCAACATTTAATATCTATAGAACATTACTTTTGGCAATAAGGATGTCCACATCCTGTGTACGCGGGAAATGATAAAAAAAGGCATAATAAATATTGATTTTACAATATAATCTCTTTCTTCGTGAATGCAATTAATTCGGTGGGGAATAGTAAACATAGGACAAATATACTAGGAAAAAAAATCTGAGCAAATTTGCACCGAAACACTGCGTGCGAATCCAGATTTATTAAATCCCGTGTTTATCTTTTCATGATGTGTCCTGTTTGTCTCTAACAGACTCACAAATCGATGATAGCTCATTGATTTATGAAATCCATATTTCAATTGCGATGTAACGAACCCGACTGGAATTTGAACTCGGCTCTCCTGTTTCTCTTCCCGAGCCGCGATCAATTACAGCACACAATCATCCAACATTACAGCAGCTGTTATTCCCAAGTGGACACCCATCTCCGTTCTAACTAGAGTCGACGTTGCTTAACTTCGGTGATCGGATGAGAATCGGTATTTTTAACATGATATGGCTTGAAGCGTTTAATGCAATGCTTTTTCGTAAGTAAAAAAAAAAGATTTACTATCGAAAATATTTCGGAATTTGATAACCCTGAAAGGATTGTTAATCCGTAAAAAAAAATCAATCAATTAATCAATAACAATAATAATAATAATAGGAATTTTTGAAATGATATTGATCGATCTGACTTCCCAAAATCTAAGTACTATTTTCTACCGCATCTGGAGGTATTACTCTTTTAGATTATGAAGTTTCAGTTCCCATTGTTCTGGACCCTTTTTCTGTGTTTTTCACGTCATTTCATAAATTAGTGTTTAACTTCCAGGTCGTCATAAAAATGTCTAAGGAATATAACTCGAAATGAAGTCCCTACGTGCATACGACCAATATTGGGAAACAATTGACTGTCATACTCAAATCTGAAATTATAGTGTGCCAACTTTAATCGAGGAGATTTTGAGACTCTTTTATCTGAACAGTTTTTTTTTCTTTTTTCTTTTTTGTGGGGAGGCGTTCATTTGTGCCAGCTCCTGAAGTAGTTGCTAGTGTTATGGCGGCTTACTTCTTCAATCAAATCGCACTTGCGTCGGATACAGTTACTCTAAAAAAATAGCAAAGACGAACCATCAGGACGAGGTCTTTAGTTTTTTAAACACTTTATCTCAGGCTAAAGCGTAAAGCAACTAAGAATCAAAGTTTCCCGCGAGTTAAATAAACGTGTTATTTCGTAGAAATGACAATAAAAGAACGGGATTTTACACAGAAGATGACGACTGAATATCTTATTACAGACACATGCACTATATAATTGCTAAAATAAATGGCCTATCGTGAACGCTGTGAGTGGTTTAAAAACGTTTTCCTGTGACAGAGAGGTGTTATGGCCGCGTGCTAACCGGGTAAATAAAAATCTGGATGTCATTAGTTCTCACCTGTCATCTATATTTTAGTCACTTTCCAACCGCCGTAACGTAATTACCTCTAATTTTTCTATACATATATTCATGGTAATCTCTCTGATGAGCTTTCCTCTATTTTTACATAGACTTTATGAATTTAAGCGTTCTATTAAAATGTCGACAAGGTCCCAGCATTTTATAATAGAAATTACTACATATTACCGTAAGTTCTATGCTGAAAGTTTCTTCTCTCGCTCTTCTCGCCCGTGGCAATTCTCTTTCGGCTTGTTGCGTTTTAGTCCAATTTGATCTTCAAAAATTTAAATGAAATGTCAATCATTATATTCTGTCTTCTTAACTTCTGATCTTTTATTGTTCTCTGTTTTTAATAATGTTTTTTATTGGTTTGCTTGGATTGAAATGATTAATCTAAACTCTCTTGTGTTTTAGACCGAATTCCGTTAAAAAAATATTGCTGAAACATTAGATTCACATGCCATGTGTCCGCTTTATTAGCAGTTTAGTGTTCCTCAGATAAGTGTGTGCCAAAACATTTGAATGCCGACCAGAATGTAAATGCCCGCTTTGGATTAGCAGTATCTTCATCATTCTAGCGATACACTTTGGAAACGTCGTGTCAGTTTTGATGGAACACAGTTATACTTCTGTCCTCCTGAGATTAAATAACAATCGATGCATTGGCGACGTTTATGTGGCAACACAAGGGATCAGATTCGATATCCCAAATTGACTAGGAAAGCCAAGAAGAACGATTCTGTAGTGATAGGGACGTCATTTTGACTAACTTGTGTCGATTGAAGTAATCTTTGAACTAAAAATGACAAAGGTATTTACTGGAAAAGTTTCTCTTTGTGAAAGGTAGTTAACCAGCTCTCGGCTTTTTCGAGAATATGAAAATTTGGTGTTTCAGTGGACAAACTAAAAAAGCTATTCAGAAGAACTGCTTACATCGGAATATGTTATATTGATAAAATTGGAAATGAGTTTGAAGAGAAATAAATTATCTGGTTCGGAAGTGGTAGCAGTTGAAAAAGAGTATTTCAACGAAGAAGCATAATTTTCGGTTGGGTCGAGGGATAAGATAATTTGAAAATTGTTGCGATATGTGTGTCGAACTGAGGTGGATCTGATTCTATTGGATACGCGGTTAATTTAAATGGTTCAAGAACATTCCGTTCTTGGATATTCTAAAAAAAAACTGTACAAAACTAGTGAATCAAAACCCAGTGTATACCAGCTGTGAGGAGAAAATGTCAATTAATTCAGTGTAACATTTTGCCTGTAAAATAAAGGAGATTAATTTAATGGTAAAGATAAGGAGGAAGAAAAAACACCACCTAACAGATAAACAAACTCACAGGCTGTTGAATATCGTATTTCTAATATACGATCAAAATTCCCACAGGAATAAAGAAGGGGAAGTGGCGACGTCTTTTCATTGGTCTTTCAATTGACTAATCAGAATTGAATAAGAAACTTGACGACATTTTTAAAAAAAAGCCCCTCCCTCCTAGACTCTTTAGTGAAGGTCGGTCTGGATAGCAAATGGATGGCCTAAAATCAGCTATACTAATTAAGTTCTTTCACACTCTGTGCCTTCCCCATCGCTGATGAGTGGTCGGCAATATTTCTCTGTCGGAGAGAATAAAATTTGACAGATACACATACAAGGCATCGAGCCATTTTTTATTCCAAGCAAAACCTTCCGCCTGATGATGTTTTTTTTTTTTTTTTTTTTCTGGGAAATGTAGATGGTGCGTTTAGGGGATTGGACTGGAGGCAGCTGATGTGGCCCATTTCTAAGCGACTAACGTAATCGTTAAACACCAGAGATTCACAATGTAGTGACATGGCCACACCAGTAAGAATTCAAAATAAGTACATCCTGGCATTGGAATCGACATCGTCTCTCGCTATTCCATTCATGCTCCCTGGTGGCATTGTTGCGGATGGCTGGGAATGAAGGAGAATTTGACGAGGCCATTAACGTCAAATTCATTTTGGTGAAAAATTTTGCGTGACGTAGAAGCTCCAACTCTTGGCCACAAACGTTTCCCTCACGGCTCAAAAAGAATTGAAACAGGCGATATCTGGCAAAATTGGTTGCACCAGGCTGTCTGATACTTGGTCACGCCACCCCGACAGGCGCTCTTCCGCTAGTTTAGCATCCGTGATAATGTAGATCTTTACCTATTCCGCCATCGTATTCGTCGAGTGTTGGTCGCATTCAATCTAGTCGTTCCTCATCGACCTTAGCGCCATGGGTGACCTTACACCAGATGGAACTCTAGACGGCTTCGCTCTTGGGGTCGCTGGGACTAGTGAGTCCTCTACCATTACAAAGAACGACCATATATATATTTTCAGTGGATGTTGGAGTAATGTAATAATAAGTAAAATGTAACACCCTGACTTATTACTACTTTAATGACAATAATAGAAATAGATAAATAAATAAAAACAGAATAGAACTAATAAAAGTACATAATTATCATTAAATATATGAAGAAATTATTTATCTGAGAGATAAATAATAAAGAAAAAAAATCACTTCTGAACCAAAGTCAGCAGAATAGATGTTTTGTTTCAGTCGTACCCAAAGACTGCACCAGAAAGACAATCACAAAATACTGTGATTATGAAAGCCAAACGAGCTACCTATGAGAGGCAGAAGACCAAAACAAAACAAGATAATTTGATCAACTTTCATGTCATAGACATGGAAGTGTCATCAGATTACAAAGTAAACTTTAAGTTCAGTAAAAAAAAAATGATTTCCAGAATCTTCCTCTGGATTTGAGAATCATATGCGATATGAAGTTGAGAATAGTGAGAAGGTATTATGATGATTTTCTCTGTCAGCGATAAATATCCATGTGAATTTCATCATCCTGGGTAAGACGTTGAACTACATCCGCGTCCTGGTTAAGACGATAAACTATATCCAGCAGCAAGGCCTCTCATCAAGAGGTTTTGAGGAGCATGGAACCACCTCTGAATTGCTGGTGTTCCCAGGTCCACCCTTACACGGGGTGGTAGCTCCTGTTAGGGTCCCAGCTATGGGCAAATAGTTAACTATTACTAGCAATACTTCTCTCAAAAATTATTACCAGAAACACAATTTTGAAAGAAAAATATTACCAGAAACAGACTTATGCCAAAACAAACTATTACCAGCAATAAAAATGTTGTCAGCATTAAATAACTCATTGATGTTGATATGCCGTAAAACAAAATAAACTAAACCAATCTAAACCAAAGAATACATATTTTATTCATACTATCGTAAAAAAGTTGTCAGCATTAAATAACTCATTGAGGTTAATATCCTGTAAAACAAAATAAATCATACCAATCTAAACCAAAGAATACATATTCTATTCATACAAATCTATCCTAAAAATGATGTAGTCATTGAATAACCCATTGAGGATAATATGTTGTAAAACAAAAATGCTGTCGGCATTGAATAACCCATTGATGGAGATAAACCAAAACAAGTAGATTTCAGTAGATTTGGTCACAGTCATTTATATATATATATATATATATATATATATATATATACGATACGTGTTCTTTTCTTTATACAATACATTTCATCCTGTACAAATGGGGAAAATGCGAGGATTCTTCCTGACAACTGTCGGCATGAAACATGGATGCCTACTTTGGCCCACATTGTTCATCCTATTTTTGATAAAATCATGTAAGAAAACCTGAACGACCATGATGTTTCAATCTCTAGCGCAGCTACTAAAATCAAACAAGTACAAAAATTTAAATCTCTGGAAACTGTTAAAACAGGTGAAGAAAAAAGCAACACTGATCCTTGTCGATCCTTCTCACGGACAGCACCAGCTGTGACGTCTTTGCCGCGGTGTCAGCTGTTCGCTCCTCGCTGCTCCAAGTGTGACGCTCCAACCCTTTGGTTAGATGATTACCAGCCTCGCCGTTCCCAACTCGGATTGGGATTGGGACCGTATGCAAGTTGAGTTCGACGGGGTGGCAACACACAAGTAAAAGAAAAAAAAAACTCACGAGGCAAAAAATTACTGATAAGAAAGGGTAACAACCTTTTATATCTAATGTTCGTTACATAAAAATTATTCTTACTTCCCGACCCGTTTTGTGGACTGTGGCACCAAGCTTCTATCATACAATTTAAAGACTTCGAGTTGCCTACTCTCTAGAATTTTGTATGTCGGAGTGTGGTTTGGTTTCGACACTGGGCGCTAATCTCTACCAGTCGTTCACGGCTGATTCTTCTCTTCGGCTTGAGTTGGACGAGCTTATTCGCTTCGGCTTGAGTTGGATGTATTTCTTCACTTCGATTTGGGTTGGACGAATTTCCACCCTCAGGCTTGGCCTGGTTTCAACTTCTTCTAGACGCAACTGCAAGTAACTTCTTCTTCTTCCGTCCTGCAACTCTTCTCGCCAAGGTCCGAACTCTTCTCTCTGCCGTCTGAGGTGATCTCTTCTCTCTGCCTTCCGGGGCTGAACTCATCTGCTTGTTTGGCCTGCAACTTTACTGCCTGTCTGGCCTGCAATTCTTCTGCTTGTCTGGCCTGCAGCTCTTCTGCCTATCTGGCCTGCAGCTCTTCTGCCTATCTGGCCTGCAATTCTTCGGCCTGTCTGGCCTGCAATTCTGCTCCAACTTCTCTGCGGCTTTCGAGCAATTTTCTTCTCTTCGACTTGGTTGCAACTTCTCTGCCTGTCCGGGCCAAACGGACCGGCCCTTCTTGCCCGCAAGGGGCGAATGAGCAGGGCCCGCCGTCCGCTCTCCAACTGCTCTGGCCGTCTACCCCGCAACTCTCTGATTTCTGTCGATTGGGGTTCTGCTTTTATTGACGCCGCAACAAACTGGGGTGGGTCTGTCGGCGTCAGGGTTTTCTTGATAATTCCAAAAGTCGCATTAGTTCCCGTATGTCAGGTGACCGTTTTCGACCAATGGGTCCTGGTCGAGCGTCCTTTCTCCTCTTTCTCGCATATCACGTGACCGCTTTCGGCTAATGAGATTCTGGTTGGGCGTCTCCCGTCCTTCGTGACGTCTCCAATCGGGCGTGGTCTATCCCGGCTTTGTTCTGGGAAAGAACCACCTTGCTAAAAAAACAAAATCAATTTGGCCTTTTTTGCACGCACGAAAATGACAATCTCGGCCTTTCTCACCTTTTGGTTTTTGTCAAAACAGCCCGCCGCTAATTAGATGTGACTTCAGGAAGAATTTTTCTCGTGTCGCTGGCGCTTTCTGTGAGCCAAAACAATTGTTTTCATTCCTTTATTTTCGTTCAGGCCTGACAGTTAAAATCTTAATTATCTGAATTGAAAATATCCTCACTTCATCATCGTGGGGGTTCTAATCTTCAACAGGTCAGGATCTGTATACAATTCCAGCGGTCACCTTCTCATTCCAAAGACACCCCTTTCCGAGTAATGTTTCGTTTTCCATTGTTCTAAAAAATCCCATTTCTCCAAATTGATAATGAGCTTCTACATTCCGTGGACACAAAAGTAGGCCAGATGTTTTGACCGATATTTTTATCAATCGTACGTATGTTCATCCACTTTTACCATGTCCGTTCATTATCTCTAAACTTATTCCTTCAAATAACAATTTCCATTGTTCTTGAAATTCGGTCAGGCGCGTTGGCCTAGATATCTCTTGACACCTGTTTTCGCTTATGACCGGCTTATCTATTTCTCCTCCTCTCCTTTTCTTTTCTTCTTCTTCCCTTAGGATCGCCTAAATACAATTAGAGAAATATTCTCAAAACTTAATTACTCTTCGTCTAAATAAGTAACAACTGGTTAATAAACCGAATAAATATTAAATCATATTTCTATGAATATTTCTTTTTAGTTTTTCTAATAATGCAGGGTGCCACAATTTGCAAAGCATCCATCGTTCTGTTACGCTTGATTAGTGAATCGTAGATGTGAACACGACTCTTGAACTTTTTGTTTTTCTAAACTCTTGAAACATCGAAACGACTCACGTATCAAATTGTTTTCAAATGCTTCATTCTCCTGGGAATGACGATAATCTACATCCAGCAGCAATGCTTCTGATCGTGAGGTTTTGTGGAGCATAGAAACAAATTCTAATTGCTATTGTTTCCAGGTCCATCTTGACCCGAGTTGGTAGCACACGTTAGGCCCCCAGCTATGGACAAATAGAGAAAAACCCCAAACTGGGATCAGACCACAATGAAAATATTAAAATAAATTTTCAGAGTAAAAATAGCAGTAATACTTTTTTGAAAAAAATCAAAACAAAATGTTACCAACAATAAATTTGACTCTAGACAGAAACACACTTTACAAAAATACGTCAATGGAACCTGATCTACAGACTGATTTCTTACAAAGAATACATATTTAATCCATAGAATCTATCGTAAAAATCTTGTCAGCATTAAATAACCCAGTCAGGTGTTGATATGCCTTAAAACAAAATAAACAAAATGAAACCATCGAATGGTTCACAGCGTACATGAGATGTGTGGATATCCCTGTGATGTTCTGTGTTTTTGTTATACTGGAACATACTTATTCTGTTGTTAATAGACTCTCCCACGTATAATAAGTAGTAGTAGTAGCAGACCCGAAGTCGCTCAGTGAATTGGTGAGTCTGTCGATATCGGACATTAAAGTATCAGCCACCACAACTAGATTGCTGCGTCATTAACTATTATAACAATTTCCTAACGTTTTGTACGTCAAACCTATTTAAGGACAGACTTAGTGAAATACAAGCCTCCACTGTGAAACTACTCTACAACAGTTTTGTTACCGAGACCATTTTAATTGGCGTTACCATTTGTTCAGCATGAACAACTGCAGTTCTGCTGTGTCCTTCACGATTTTCCAGGTTAAAATTCCCATTTATTAAGATCGCGAACCATTTAGAAAGAATTCTCTCAACTATGGCAACAGTGAAATAAACGGCGTATTTTTTTTTTATCTCTTTGTCTAGCATATTTATCCTTTCCGAAAAGAAAGCAGTAGCAGATGTCTAATCGTGATCGCTTTCCCTTCGGTTTTCACTTTTAAACTACAGCCGTTTACAAATCACAATCCACTCACGAAAAGTATAAAAAGACGCATTGAAATGTCAGCTTTAAGAATATGTATATTAGCTTTAAACACCTTGAGGCCACCCAGCTTTTCTTTAAAGAAAACGCCTATAAATGAGATATATTTTGTGTTTACTAAAATAAAGGATCAAATTTGCTTTTATTTTGTCAAAAATAAGCACTTAAATATAAACTAAGATAACATATTTTGTTTGAGTCAATAAAAGCACCACCTATCTTAATTAATGCTTTACAACACTTTGGTATTCTTTCCAACAGTTTTTTTTTTTTTTTTTAAAAAAAGAAAGCAAGGCAACACTTTGGCTATTCTTTTCCAAATCTCCTATCCAATTCACTACGTATTAATTAAATAAGAAAAAAGTCAAGAGATTTAGTCAGCCAACATTTTTTGTGTTAAAAGGAGCCTCTGTAAAAAATTAAAAGCAAATAAACTGCAGTTAATCTTTTACTAACAGTTACCGCACACTTAAAAAATAAAAAAAATCTAATTTTAAAGTGTTTTAAAGAAATGCAGGGTGGCTCCAAAACTTTCTGTCTTTAGTGTATATATGTCAAAGGTCACGTATGAATAAATTCTTGTATCCGTCCACCAGCTATGGAAAAAAGACAATAACTTTTGTTCAAACCCAATATTATTTTATTCTGCTTTTTTTTTTCCTGTTTCAGTTCATATCTAACTCTAAATATCTCCAAGAACATCACAATCACGTGTTTTGCTATATACAATTTTGGTAACTCCATCCGTTAATGTTCCGAGAAAACATTCACGTTCATGGAAGATTTACATTAAAATGCACTATGCGAAATTTAATACTTGTCTTTAGCAGCAGGAAACGATAATATAGGCGTTCGCGATTTTTTAATGTCTTTTGCTCGTTACTTACAGTAACGACTTATCTCCCCTTTCTTCATGAACCCAGCTGCATTACCTAAAATTGTTTTTAAATCCTTTCCTCTCTCAAGCTAAATTCGAATTTCTTTGAAGGAAATTCAAAGATATAAAAGAAAAAAATATTCCACAATAAAAGCAGATATAACTTTAAGAAGAAAAATAAATAGTAAATAGCGTATGTATGTCAATGAATATAATGTCCTGGCACATCAACATGTCTGTGAGGCATGGAATCCTGGGAAAGCACAGAAAGCTAATGTACAAGGAAAGGCATGGAGAAGGGATCAACGTGATGTTTTTTATTCGTTGTCATACTTTTTTAGATTGAAAAGTAACGTCTTTTTACAGTTTAAAAGAATGTTGCAAAAGAAAATGATCAGCGAAATGTGTGTAAATTATTACAAAATGAGGTGTAGTTATAGAATTTTTTTTTTTGTTTTTTTATAAATAATTTAATAGACTAATAATATGAGAATATTTACTTGCACGAAGCACATCAAGACGGTACTCGATTTCTTGCAATGTTCTCCGTAGCACAGCCTCATCAACTGTGGCAATGGCATCAGTTATCTTTTGCATTAGATCAGTATTTTTGTTCGATACACGATATCTTTAACGTAACCCCATAGAAAGAAGTCTAGCGGAGTGATAATGGATAAAATCTGGCATCGTGGTGTTATCAAGTATCTGGTGGGAAAAGAGTTTAGCCTCGAAGGACATTCATGCCGACATGGTTTCTACATTAGCAGATGGCGATCCATTTTTCTCAATAACCAAAATATGGACAGTGAAATTTAGCAGGGATAGTGATTTTCCAAGCGTAGCTTGGTTGTGGCACAAGGCCGAAACTAAGAGGCGCCCAGTGAGGATCGAACTCACTACTCAGTCGTAATTGTTTTAGCGAGACAAGCTTGCTAGCCATTACACCAGCTCGAGGTGGCCAGTGATTTTCCAAGCGTAGCTTGGATGTGGCACAAGGCCGAAAATAAGGAGCACCCAGTGAGGATCGAACTCACTACTCATTCATAATTGTTCTAGCGAGACAAGCTTGCTAACCATTACACCACCTCGAGTTCCCCGTGGAATTTAGCAGGGAACGCGAATTAATTTAATACACCCCTATATGAGCACAATTAGTTGCACAATGCACACCAAGAAGGTACTTGCTTTCTTGTTATATTTGCTGTATCACAGATTTATCAATGGTGGCAATGGCATCAGTGATCTTTTGGATTGCATCAGTATCTTTGTTCGATACACGATATGTTTAACATAACCCCATAGAAAAAGTCCAGGGGAGTGATATCTGGTGAACGGCCTGGAAAATGTTAGGGGTTTATTTAATAGTACCTCTTTCATTAACGGGTTATCTGAAGTACGCAAATGCAATGTGATTAAAAACTTTGATAACTAATGAGTACATAGAACAAATCTGATTAAGATATCTCAACAGATGCCTTTGTAATATATTTTTTAAATTGTAAAGAGACTTTATGGATGCCCTGTATATTAATTCAGATGTTATCTTTAGTTGACCGCCATGGGTATGACGATAAACTACATCCGCGTCTTGGGTAAGACGATAAACTACATCCGCGTCCTGGGTAAGACGACAAACTACATCCAACAGCAAGGCCTTTGATCAGGAAGTTTTGAGAAGCATGGAACAACCTCTTAATTGCTGATGTTCCCAGGTCTACCCTGACCCGGGGTGGTAGCACCTGTTAGGGCCCCAGCTATGGGCGAATAGTTAACCCCGAAACTGAGTTTAAAAGCTTTATGAAAGTGTAAAAATAGGTTTTAATACCAGAAAAATTTTTCAATAAATTATTACAAGAAATAAATTTTCCAAGGAAATAAAAACTATTACTAGCAATATATTTTTGAACAAAATATTTTACCAGCAATACATTGTTTAAAATAATATTACAAGCTATATATTTTTGAGGAAAAAAATATTACCAGAAGTAGATTTTGACAAAACAAAATATTACCAGGAAGAAAAAAGTTGTCAGCATTAAATGACCCATTGAGGTTGATATACCGTAAAACAAACCAAACCAAATCTTTAGTTGATGTCCCGTTTCTAACAGTCCCCGAGAAAACTAATAAAGAAAATTTTCTCCCTGGCAGTTTTCAAACCTGCGTCCACCTACTTTGGAGAAGACCGCTCAGATAGGAATCATTCTTTTCTACCTCTACTATGGCTTAAATAGTAAGATAGTATTTGAAAAAAATGTTATCTCTAAATAAATGTTAATGCCATATACATCTACAAAGAAAGATTCATTTTCACCATGCAAAATATTTTCAGCTTTGTTTACCTCAAAAAGCCTTGATAAAAAAAAATCGATAAAATCATAAAACTACTGACTGCATAATGTCAGATATTTAAAGGATTAACTATCAAACAATTCTGTTTGAACAGAGTCCTTTATTCAAGCCATTGCCTTTGAGAAAATTCTGAGATGATTTCCTCAATTCACAAAATTTTGGAGATATTTTAAACTAAAATATATATATTTTTTATTTCACAATTTTTTTGTGTTGCATTAAACTCAATATAAATTCAATTTTTTTTTAAAAATCAAGCCCTTGCCTTTGAGAATATTCTGAAATGATTTCCTCAATTCACAAAATTTTGGAGATATTTTAAACTAAAATATATATATTTTTTAAATTCACAATTTTTTTGTGTTACATTACACTCAATATAAATTCAATTTTTTTTTTAAATCAAGAATTTTTTTTTCAGTCATTTTAAATTTTGGATTTTTAACTGATCTCTCCTCATCCGGACACAAACCCCAATGCTGAATGTTCAAGAATTGATGAAGGGCAGATTTTCAATCCCGTGATCATCCTGATACCGAAAAAGTTATAATAAATCTAAGTGTGGTCAGAGTTAGAGGTGTTTCAGATACACAGATGGACTGATAGAAATTACCGTTTATTTATTTATGGCCATTCGTAGAATAGTGGCATAATCTCTGTTGAAAACATTGAAATATCCTCTACATATCGTTATGTCACCAAACATGATCGTCCTGGGTATGACGATAAACTACATCCAGCAGCTAGACCTCTGATCGGTAGATTGGGGGTGGGCATGGACTCATCTCTTAATTGCTGTCGTTCCCAGAGCGGTAACACTTGTTAGGCTCCCAGCGATGGGCAAATAGTAAACCCATAAAATAGGGTCAAAACATGAAAATATAAAAATAAATTACAAAAAATTATTCGCAATTCTTTTTCTGGGTGAAAAATTACCAAGGTTCACGAGAAACTAAGATTTCGTCATTAACCCCTTTCAAGCCAATCATTTCAGGAACAAACGTTTCATTTTCAGACGAAATTTTTTATTTGTTTGGGAAGACTAAGAAACTGAGGGAGCTTGAAGCACCCGAGCAGTGGCTAACACCACTACGAGACGTATGAGTTGACAAATGAATTCGTTTCAAGCTCAGAACGATATAAAAAGAATCAAGATTGACATATAAACACGTCGGCAGTTTTTTTTTTTTTTTGAACGTTATGTTTTGGGCGTGATTATTCGTCCGCGTCTGAAAAGACACTTTGGTTTAAAACGTATATACACGTCTACGACGGGGAAATGGTTACATGGCTCATAGGATTAGAATTGCCGTTAAACAAACAAACTAAACCTAATTTGATTTAACCCCTGATTAGAAAAAATCGCCTTCAGCTAAGATACCAATCCCTCTCTGTATCACACACTTTTTCTCTCTCTACGTGCCTTTCTCTATCTCTTTGTTTTATTCTCCTATGCCCTTCTCTCTTTCTCCACCCCTCTCGTTGAGACTCTCGGCACAGTCTGGGTTATCTTCGAGAAGATATGATATAAAAATATAGATTTTTTAATTTCTGGGGGAAATTTCTCCTCAACAGTTTGTTTTATTCTCACGCTATAAACAACTGACTTTATCTAAGATGACCCCCTCCAATCCCTTTCTGTACTGAATTCTCTTTTTCTCGCTTTACATCCATATCTTTCTTTCTGCTTTAATCTGTATTTTCCTCTCTCTTTCTGATCCAGTCTGGGACGCTCAACACAGTCTGGGTTTAATAGGATTTTTGATTATGAAAAATATTATATACTAGCTTAAAAGCCGACTTATAAGGCGGCATGTAAACAAGGTCCTGCGGCGGGCGCTTGATTGAGTCTCATGACAATAGGTAGGAAGGAATAGATGCGAAAGGCAACAATAAAATACTGAACTCAAAATTGATCGCTGCATTCAAGTATTGCATTAATATTTAAGCTTACATTTTAAAAAAGTTCAACCATAATTCTTCTGACGTCACTTTAAAGAGAGTTTGATGTACGTAGGTCCTTATTTTCCATACAAACAATTATTTTTTATTTCATTATTGACCTTAGTTGGATTTCGTAATTACTTTCGATTTTTGCCAAATTTACTTCCAAGTTATAAAAATTTTTATCGTAAAACAAAAAATCATCACAAAAATCACAGTAATGAAAACTTGGGAATCCAAAATTTCAGGATTGAGGTACCGGATCTCGCCAGGAATGTTTTTAATTTACTCACGGATTTGGTCTGATTTCAAAATGGTATAGAGATTTTCCAAGCGTAGCTCAGATGTGGCATAAGGCCTAAATTATGGACAACCCAGTGAGGATCGAACTCACTACTCAATCATAATTGTTCTAGCGAGACAAGCTTGCTAACCATCACACCACCTCTAGTTGCCCACCAAATGGTATATGTTGGGCTACGGCTTCTAAGAGTAAATTTGAAAAACTGCGACACACTGACGTTCGCATTTATTATATAGTTGTTTATTCTATACCAAAACAATTATGATTATTAAGGGAAGATTTTAATTTGGAAAGGTAAGTTGCAGTTCAAGAGCAAATTTGTCCGCAACAGATCTTTATGTCACTCAATAAAAACAATTGCCATTATCTAAGATTGCTCCGCATTCTCTCTCTTTGTCGCACTCTCTTTTTGTCTCTCTACACCAGTTTCTCTCTCTCATTCTGTTTTACTATGTCCCTATCTATTTTTCCCTCTCGTTATCTGTGATACCAATCGTGAAACCCAACATAAAGAGAGAAGTGAGTTTAAATATATAGATTATTCTGTGTGTCTGTCTCAAATACCGAATAACAAACCGTATGTTCTTGAGTACTGTTCATACACATTTACATATACAGAAGATTTGTTTAATCATTTCGACACAAACAAGGCGATTAAATCGTAAGTGCTTACTGGGTGTGAGTGAATGCGGAAAAAGTAAAACATTATTAATGAGAACAATGAAAGAAGAGGAAAATAAGAAGGAAGATAACGATTGACACTGCGTTTAAATTTTTAAAGATCAAACTTTAATGGAAAGCAAGAGGCCGGGAGAAATTTCAACAAGTGAGAAGCAGGAGAGAAGAAACTCTTAGCGTAGAACTTACGGTTACATCTGGTCATTTTCACTTGAAAATCATAAGACATCCCCACCAATCTAGTCCTGCACTTAAATTCATAATACCCAGCTAGCAAAGAGGAAATCTTATCAGAACATTTAGCAAGAAAATATTTATAGAAAAAAAACAGCGTAGCTGTGTTAACACGTGAAAAATTGATTTAAGACGAGATGCCATGTCAGAACTAATAACATTGAAGATTTTGTGCGTTAATTTAGCAAGAATGTTTTAAATACAGAGCAGAAGCACCAGACCATATGTGACAGTAATAATCAACGCATGGACAAATGGTGAATGAATGAGTTGATTCTGGCGAGGAATATTGTATAGCACGACAGAATGAACCAACTTCTAGAGCAATAGAGATTAAAATAATTTAGAAAGAAATGAAAATACCGTTTTCAAAGTGTTTGTAAACAGAACCTTGCTTACATATAAAATCATTGGAAACAAGAAAAAAATAGTTCTTCAACCACAATTATTATTTTCTCATGCGTCACTTTCCATTCAAAACATTGACCAGTTTCCACTCGCTGACGTAAGTAAAACACATTATTCGTCTTGCAATAAAACTACCATTTAAACTTACTTGATGGCAGAAAAAAAACGTGTACATCGTATAATCATAACGTCTCTCTATAGTTTCCTGGCGGAAATTTTGCCTTCAGCAATTCTCTCTATGGCCATTCCTTCTCTTGGCTTCCTCTATATATCAAAACTTTTCCATTGTCTCCCGTTTTCATTTGCTCTTGCACGGGATTTTCACCAGTGAATGATTATATTCTCCCAAAATTCTCGTCTAATCATGTCCGCCAAAAGCAACGACAGATTTTAGGGAAATGGAAACAAAAGGGGACGCGTACAATAAAAAGCAGAGAAAGGAAGCTGACGTTTCTACCACACATGATGAAGAAATAAGGCTTAGGAAATGTTACAGACAGACGACATATTGAAGGGAAGACGGACAGATGAATGCAGCGGCTAACATTCTTAACCAGCGTGTGTAAACGGTTGGCAGAACTGAGATTAGGATTTTCCTAAGATCAGCTAAGGATAGGAAGTTGTGAAGAGCCATGAGCGCCTACGCCCTAAAGAGATACGACATATTGTCATATAGGAATAAAGTGTCACTGCCGACAGGTGAGTTTGAACACAGATCACCAGTGAGCAAACACAGGTGATTCCATTTCTAATAAGTAGATCACGTGATAGTAAGGGAAATGCATATATGGGAATTAGCGTGGCGTCTAATTGATCACTATTTCTATTCTATCCTCTTTTACTATACGGATCACTATTTCTACACTATCCTCCATCTCTATACTATTCACTATACTATTTCACTATACTGATCACACTACGGATTACTATTCGGATCACTACACCGATTACTATTCGGTGGTTACTATTCGAGCGTGTATTATCGTGTAAGTACTATTAGACTTCATTACATTCACTTACGTGGTAATACTCTTGGGAAGGTATGAAACCTCTTCTCCCTCCAGCTGTGGGTAAATAGCAGGGCAGAGTGGGTTCTATAGCCTTGGATGGGAACTGGTCTACCGCAGAAAAGAAATGGCAACCTACTGCGGGAAAATCTGCCTCGTCAGTCATGTATCAAAAGATACATGATTGCCTAAGCGTGTATCACGCATAGTACATAAATGACTGAGTATTACACAGAGTGTTATTCGAAGGCGTCGGACACCATAATTGTTCAACGGTGTTAATATAGTTGTATCTGCGATTACAAAGTCTCTACTACAACGAGCATTACAAAAGTGACAACCAGTATTCGCTGGCATTGTCGAGGTGCCAACGAGTGTTCGTTGACATCACAAAACATACAGAATACGAAGATTAACTCTTTATTTATATTCTCTAATCTGAGACCTTTCATGACATTATCAACAGTAACTCAATTTTTGATGAACTTGTACGGTTTTCATCGACATATATTAAACCTTTCATAAAACCGCTTTATTTAGACATTTTAAAAAATGACTTTATTTTTACTAACATTGCACACACACACACACACACACACACACACACACACACACACATATATATATATATATATATATATATATATATATATGAGTTGAATGAAATACAGATCTAATATGGATCGAAATCTGACAGAATGACAAGCTAATGAACAAATAGGAAAGGTTTTTCCTTCTAATCTTATCAATCTAATATTTTCTATTAAACATTCATCAGAGAATGAATTGTAGTTAAAAAGAAGAAATACATTCTTCTATTTTTACTCTGCTATTGATTCATTTTTATTGGTTAATCACATTTCACGTGAATTCGTCTTGTTCAACGAACGTTAGTATAATTTGTGTCGTTTCGAATTCTAGGAGAGACAACATGTCACTTCGAAGTTCCAAGAAATGAACAGATTCCATGCCTACCTAAAAAAAACCGTTATATTTCTTTATGTATGTAAGTGTAGAATAAGGTAGTTTGTCTAAGTGGGATTCAGATAATAAGGTATATTTATAAGTATGTGTGTCTAACATTAGATCTGTTGGCTTTATGCATGTTTATTTGGGAACGTTTTTATCTACATACCGCTTGTTTTAGATAAATAAACGTTAGATTATTTAAGAATGGATTCAATAATGTTTGATGGCGTAATATAAGGTTTTTAACGTGTGCTTATTGTTGGTAATATAGTTATTAGTCATCCCCCGAATTGCAACGTAAAGAATTACGTTATTTTTTTAAAATTACGGTGGCATTTATAAAATCAAATTTATGGCCATTTTATTCCCCGTTTATTACGAGCAGAGTTTGAGTGGCTGTCTAAACGTAAATCTCTTTTATATACGTAGAAATGGGCTTTTAGATTTAAAGATATCTCACACATTTAAGTGCTTTTACAATAAAAACAAATTTATTTGATAAGTACCTGGATTGGCGTTGGATTGATTTTTTCTCCTAATTATATTTATTATTGTCTGGAACGTGATGGAAAAAATATTTTCCCATATATATATATATATATATATATATATATATATATATATATATATATATATGCGAAGCGCGTGTGTGTGTGTGTGTGTGTCTGTGTCTGTTTGTGGGTGTGTAAACAAAAAGGACAATTTAACTTAGCCGATTCATTTCTGTCTTTGATGGAGGCAAATGTAAGGGTTTTATGTTGCAAAAATTACTTATAGACAGAAGTAAAAATATGGTTTTAAAGAATTTTAAAATTTAAGAATGCTAATGAATATACAACAGGCGAACTGAAATTTAAAATATGGAAGATGTTAAGTGATGTAAGTTAATGTTTAATAAACGAAAGTGAAAGTATGTAATTATTTTTTTATTTCTTTCAGTTTGATATTAATTTACATATATAGTATTATAGTATATATAATGAATATAACGAAAACACAACTTGAACTGCCTTAGCTTTGTTTTAAATTCATCATATATATATATATATATATATATATATATATATATATATATGTTTTGTGTGTGTGCGTGTGTGTGTGTATATGTGTGTGTGTGTGTAAGAGAGAGAGAGAGAGTGTGTGTGTATATCGGTTTGTTTGCATATATATATATATATATATATATATATATATATATATATGAAGAAAAATATACGGAAAAACAAACAAAAATCCTAATATGCAATTATGCTGTTTTAATGTTAATATAATATCAACGTCGGACGTTTCGGTCTAATAGACCATCTTCAGGACATATTCATAAAACATAATTAGCATTAGACTATATTCAATTCAACATGAAAGAGACGATGGACATAAGAATAAGACTAATCCAAACACACAACACACACACACACACACACACACACACACACACACACACACACACACACACATATATATATATATATATATATATATATATATATATGGGGAGTCTCTCCCGTCGTATTCGAGGTATGGGGCTCAGGCAGCTTAGCTCCTAGTGAGAGGCAGTCAGACACAAGCACATATTTCTTGGTTATAGCGTTAAAGCCTTTTTGCACAACCAACCATACTTACATGCGAATACCCTTGAGAAAGGTATTAATCCTCTTCTCTCTCCAGCCATGTCTAAATAGCGTAGGGCAGACTGGGTTCTATAGCTTTGGATGGCAACTGGTCTAGGAGAAGGACAGCTCTAAATTCAAAACAAAAATCAGGTTAAAAACGCTACATACAATACTGTATGCTTCTACTCAGGCGGTGGTGCTCAAGAGGAGAATGGACGGTCATTTTTATGGTTAAATTTATGCCTGAAGAGGTACATACAGTGTCGAAACATGATTGCATTTATGACGCGGTATATAACGTTTTTTGTTATAATTGTTAACAAATATTATTATTAAACACTATTCTGTCTGAGCACGTTTTTAAAATATAATGCCTGGACATTGGCCCTAACCTACCTTAAATTTGAATACACACATATATATATATATATATATATATATATATATATATATAAACTGTAATGATTCGTGATGTTTCCAGAATCAACCCTATCGACACAACAAACTCGGAAAGTTATATATATATATATATATATATATATATATATATATATATATATATATATATATATATAAACTGTAATGATTCGTGATGTTTCCAGAATCAACCCTATCGACACAACAAACTTGGAAAGCTAAATAAAACAGGTATAAATAAAAAGAAAAAAAACTCACCAAAAGACATGAAAAGAAACAGGAACGGAAAAGAAAAGATAGTTACACAATTAAGCCATAAACTAAAGTGCTCAATGCTTCCAATAGATTAACCAAGACAGAGTAGTAATGCTACCCAGTGAAACCGCCTAAAATCTCTAGGTTCAAATAGTTATCTTAGGGTTTCAGGCACACTGACTGTCAGACGACCAGAACTGAAAGAAAGTAGCTAATTAAACACTAACACGAGGAAAAGTGGAAAAAATTCTTTTGAACAACGGTTGGCAATATAGATATATATTTACTGTCTGCTAATGATGGATTATACTGAAAACGAAGCTTTTAAAATCAGATATACAATTACGATTCTTCAACGTTGTCTCTTGGGGAATGATTTCTTTTATTTCAGCACGATATTCTATCAATTTTCAAAGAGATATGCATGCGTATTATTGAAAAAGGAAATAGAATTAAATTTTCCATTTCTTTTGCTAACATTGTCTTCTTGGTTTTGCCTTTGGATTTATTTATCATTTTGTTTACACTGCAAGCTGCTTCTGCTGCTATATGTGTTTGCTGCATGTTTGTATTTCATTGTTGTTAGATTTGGGGTTTTGTTCGGTTTTCTTACTGCAGCTAGAATTATTTCCCGAAGTGTAGAAAAGATTTGCAGAACACGAGAGCTTTTGATAGTAAGACAAGCAAAGCGAAGCATGGAGGAAAGCAAACAGAGAAAAAAAAAATTGACAGATATTATATGGATGAAAGAGAAACAAATGGGGAAACAGGAAAATGGTTGAATAAATGCAAATCGACGAGGGGGAAAATAGTAAATGAACATGTAAATGATGAAAAGATGGTGGAAAATAAGTTTACTTATTCGTAATAAGCACAGTGTACGTGAAAATGTTAAGAAAAATAAGACGAGGCAAGAGGAGGAGTAATATGAGGCATCAAATAAAATTCATAAAATAAAATCTATCTATCTATCTATCTATCTATCTATCTATCTATATATATATATATATATATATATATATATATATGTGAAGAAATATAGTTTTAAGGTTTGCTATATTTATGGGTTAAAGTGCCCAGTATAAGAGTTTATGTAAATATAAATATAAAAGTGAACATTGAAGTTAACACTCAGAGCTGACAGGCTGTTTCATGCTGGACAAAATTGTCAGGCGGCCTGACGATTGCGTCCAGCATGAAACAGCCTGTTGCCTCTGAGTGTTTACTTCAATGTTCATTATATATATATATATATATATATATATATATATATATATATATATATTCCGGTTGTAAAATCATAATTGTCAATCCAGCAAAATGTTTAATATAAAAAAATACTAAACTAACTGAATTTCATTCTTCCAGGTTTTCAGATAAGACGTTTAGCCATCTTGAGACCAAATGTCTTAAGAATCACTATATAACCGTTTGATTTATTCAAGAAATTTAAAAATCGTCTTCTGTCACCACCACCACTGTCTTCGCAACTGAGCAATGGTTAGAGGAAAACATCTTTCAGACCTTCAGTAATCGATACCCTGGCTCTCATTTTGAAAGTCCTTTCAAGAACCATCGAGTGAACGGTAAATAATTTTAAAAATGAAAAAACAGTAGAGAGGAAAACTGGACCAGTAGGTCACAGCAGAAAGAGAGATTATCATTTCCATTTAGAGCTATAGAGATCAATTAGAAAAGATCCAACTCAATCCATAAGAAGTTTGGAAGTTGAGAGAGGCATTTCAGCTACGACAGTTTAAAGAGCAGTGACAAAAGACATAAAAATGAAATTATATGTGAAACTTGTGTGGCAACTTGTTATTCCAGGGCAGAAAGTTAAACGGTTAGAGAGGGTGAAGATCATCTTGAATAAGTTGGAAAATTATCCTGGAATTATATATAGATATATCAACTTTATTGCAATCCTTCATGAGCTTTCGATCCATAGCTATGATTAATTAGTGATGAACATGTCATTTTCGTTTATGATCGATTTCATCACGATTCTTCTGTTAAGCTTGGCGAGTAATTATACATTCTAATTGCTCAAAGGAGAATTCACTAATGGTAT